>JAODIE010000007.1:6711722-6724667 GCA_027575565.1 Diploeciton nevermanni
ATTATAAAAATTACTCTTTGCCGGCCAACAATAAATCATTAATTTTGTCGTATTTGGCAATTTATTATTAATTTTGGGCTATGTCGCAAAAATACACTTTAATTATTTATAACTTTGAAACTTATGTTTACCGCATTTTTTTGATAATTATCTCAATACAATAAATGAGTAAATTGTTACAAACGCAAAAAAATCAATATATCAACTAAATTATGGTTTTATTTTATTTTTTTTAATGGGCTTTAAAATTACTGCATAATATAATTGAGAAATGAACAATTGCACTCATATCATGCTCCTCTAGTTGAGAGTTGGCAGCATTTGCTTAATTTGTTCAACTCAATTCACATTTTACGTGCAGCTCGGCTCGCCTGTTGATGAACTGTTTTTGATTCGGTAAGCGGAAATGCTCTGAGCATGGGATGTAAATTTGTATTTATTATTGGTTCGCCAAATGGGATTTTCATGCTTATGCTTTTAAGCTTCCGGATCTCGTTCGTTTTGATTTAATTCTACTAGTCTAGAATAATAGAATAGATATAATACGTATAAAGTGTGTTGAAATTAAGAGGCTATTAACTGTTTTGCAGTGTGATGACATCATCATTTTATGTTAACATATTAACATAATTAAAAGTAGAATCGTGCTAAACTGACTGGAAAAAAATAGAGCAGGAATATAAAAACTATTTGAATGCATATGCATATTAAGTAATGTTTATTACGAAAGGTGTATTCATTGGTGTTGTGTGTATCTAGTAGAAATTGGTTACTTAGCTGTTAGTTACGATGTTGAATTAGATAAATGAGTATTTCTGGGCGCACAACAGGTGAAAAAGTGCTCAGCAAGGTAAAGTAAAAGACCCGTTAGTGAATGGTATGTGAGGCTAAAAGGCTAAAATCTGAGGTGGAACTTTGGAGTGAATAGAGCTTATTACTAGAAAACAAGTTCATTGAGTTTGAAAAGAATAATTCAATCGCAAAACACATTAGAGTATGTTATTAAATGAAATTTGAAGCTAATTAGTAAATCTTGTGATGTTATCATTATTATAATTCCTGGGAAAATTTTTATCAATGCTAGATTGATGATTGAAATTATTCTTTCTAAATCTATGTATTAAATAGAGTAAATTAGTGCGGGCTTGCATAAAGTTCTTTTGAAATTAATTACAAAAATATAGCAAGAATGAGAATTAACTCTTATAATAACTGCTAAGAATACTCATGGTGTCTGTCTACATGGGCATGGGTAACAGTACACTTTACGACAAATTTTAATATTGCAAACAAAGACGTATTATTATACTAAATTACTTTTGTCAAAATTTAACTGTTTGTACTATTTAAAATTGTTTTTTACACTTTTCAGAAATAATTTCTCAAAGAGTAAAAATGTACAGTTACTGGAATTTGTGTTGAGGCTTTTAGAAATTAACTAATTACACCTAAGTGAACAATAAGTGATATTAATTTCTCAAAAAACATTAATCAAATACATATTAACGAAAATAAGTATTGTACTAATAAGGAATGGTTGAATCAATCTAATTTTAATCACGTGTCCTATTGACTTTACCACATTTATATAGCGAAAACTACAATTTATCCTATGATCCAATTAAATTGCTCGTATTTTGTTGATTGGCTATTTATTCAATTACATATCAATATTAATTGACTTGACTTCTCTATTAGTCTGTAGTTTATTTCTCACAAAGGAGATAATTCAGATTTCAATTTAATTTGGTGTTTTACAAGCCAATATTATGCTACAATTTAATGTTAGAATTAATTACTTTGGTCGATAATGCATTAAAAAACCAGGCATATTTTCTGCGTTGTGAAAACAATTGCTGGAAAAATGTATGAATTAAATAGTACTTCATTTGCAGCTTGGGCTTTGAATGAAAGCTATTTGCTTAAAGTAAATATTCACGCAATGCTTTAAACTGATGGAAAATCAACAAATGCAAAGGTGGCACAAGGTGCGCCTGCCTGATACATTCAAGCGTGGCGGCAAAGGTAATGATAATAAAACTTGAACGAAATTTATCCAAATATAACTTAACGAAATAGGGCTATTTATCAAGGTAGATGTCAAAAAGATAACGTGTTTTGAATGTCGAAGGGTATTAATATAGTGTGAGCACATTTATAGCATTAAATTGTTACTAAACTCAACGAAACAATACAAAAAGTGATACTTTTCTAGAATGACAAGAAAATGAAAGAAAATAGAGAAATGTCTGCAATGGATTGAAGGATCAAATCATCGTCATTTTACTTCTATGATTCTCTGAGAGGGATTGTAAGATGATAGGCAATTAAGTAATGCCCGTTATTTTAACAATTAAACTGTTGTATAATATAATTGTGTTCAACCTCTAACGCAACTATACGAAATCCACATTAGGTAAATTAAATACAAAACAAAATTAAACAATTAGAAATTATCTTGATTCACTGAAATAAATTCATTTTGAGACACAATAGAATAAAGTCTAGCTTTGAAAAGAAAAGTCGTAGATTCAACACATAAAAACGCAGTATTTTATGTTCCTTTTATTTTATATCCGCATATAAGGGACATAAAACTACGATTCCGTTAGACCCAATTCTACATTACACACAAACCATAATAATGTTAGGTTTGCGCATAATAATAATATTACAACCGCCTCGTCTGTAGCGAGAATATAAGAAAATTAGCACAATCCAATAGAATTACTGCAAAGATAACAAACACTGCCTATTTAGTTGTTGGGAGTGGGCAAGAGACTTTATGGTTTCGCTGGGAATCGAGATATAAAGCACATGGTTAGGCATGACGCAGTATAATTTAGACTATATTATTATCATCATCATCAATCTCAACTCCTCAATCGCAACCCAATTTGCGAGTGTAGGGCGTCGTGGTGTGTGACTTGTGAGCGTCCTACAACCATTCCGTTCATAGACTGACACCGTATTTGACTACCCATCACTCAGTTGCAGTTGCACTATATAAAAATTGTTAATTAACTTTTTATTTATTTATTTGCCTCTTAACTTTGAGAAACGAACGAAGATAGAAGATGTTCAGTTTGTTGCAGTAATAGTAGATAAATTTATTTATTTAGTTTTGTCGTTTAGATCAACGTTTTCAACACTTTTTAAATGTTTTTTCTTTACTTATTTTATCGATTTGTGTTTTATTTGCGTACCTGGACAAGGCGTGTAAGCTGGAAAGCGGGTTAATGTTATGCTAGGAACAAACTAAACCACGCAATTTTTTAAATTGTATATTGTGGGTTTGCATCAACACACCTTGTTCTTTAGTCCATGTAATTTTAATTTTAAAATACAAAGAAGCAATGATCCAGGAGTGTGATTAAGAAGAATCCATTTGGTTAATTTAAATTGAGTTAATATTTTGAGGTTTGGATTATGACAAATTAAACTGAACTATTCGTTTCTTCCTTATCTGAATAAAGGAATTATTTATCCTGAAAAAGCAATGAAACCATTGCATGCATTGGATTTCCACGTTGTTATTATTCTCTACTCGGAACTTTTGATCCGATTGCTTTATTAGTAATCAAATCGATTGAATTTGCAGTGTGTGCTTCTCAATACGCACAAGTTAAACTCGAAACCACCAAGAGACTAAATTGAATCAAGAATTCTGAAATAATGACGAAGAACAATTTACAACAAACCATTAATTTTGCAGTATTGTGTCATATTTAAATATCCCTTTCTAATCTTTTACAATCTATTGTTATCCTCTTCTCCTCTCCTAGTCTTTCATTCAATCTAGTTACTCAATTTAATTGTATTATTTATAATAACCTTCTTAAATGAGTTTGCAGTCTGTAGCATCATCTAGTTGATAACACGAGCAGTTTTTATTTTAAACTAAACATTTAAATTGCAAGAAATCTAGAGTGATGAATTAGATCTTAAGAGAGATTGATTCAGTTAAATTTAGTGCAATTAAAAATTTACAAAGCTGTGACATTATTAGGTTAGAATATCGTCGAGTGTGATGACAAACAAAGTGTCTAATATTCAACATGTGGATAAACTATAATTATAACACTTAGTAAAATTTATTTCTAAAGCGCTTTTTTGGTTACCTTCTTCAGTATGATAACAAATCATCATAACAAAATGCCGTTTTCGGCATGTTGATCATACTGAAGAAGGCAACATGCCGAAAACGTTTTGCAGTTGCAGTTTTTCAACATAATAAAAAATAATAATAATAATAATAAAAATTATAAATATAAATTGAAAAACTCGAAATTCTTAATGAGCACACCCAGTCACAATTTCATACAATTCTTAAACTTTACGACTAATCTAATCTAATAATAATCGTCAAAATATCTATTTCCGACTATCTATACTATAGCACCGCTCAATCTTTCCAATTAACATATTATATAAAAACAGATGAAGTTTTAAGTCAAGAACGATCTATAAATAAATTATAGTAAGTGTTATAGATATAGCTTATCCACTTAATTATTAGGTTATGCTAAGATCTAATAAGTTTAATTTAATGATTAACATGATAGAATTTCATAGAAAATATTATATGACCTACCTTCTAATATAGTAGTGGTACCTAATAAGTGTGCTTCTCAATTAAGTTATTAATAGCTTTGGTTAAACGCGAGTGTTTAAAGCAATAAATTACGTATGTATTTAGATCATAGCAAATTGGCGCAGCATTTTTGAAAATTTCTTTCTAGAAGAAACAAAAAAAAAACCTTACATATAGAAGAGTTTAAGAAAATTCGTATTTATTTTGTTATTTGTATTTATTTATTTTTATACCATGACATAAAATTATGTAACTTCACATGCTGCTGACGAAATGTTGTTTGTTGCAACGAATGACCGAACAACCTCTAATAATATAATTTTGTTAATGTATCATGCGACTGTGTAAATTAAAATAGTTCAAATGCATCATGTTTATTAAATGTAATAGCCATTAACCTAATTACAAGAATTTACATTTTCTACTTGACATTTGCAATCATCACCAATTAATCAGAGGCGTAGTAATAATTAATTCAAGTTTATCTCAAAGAATTAAGATCGGATTTCTTACAATTTCTTAGACGCAAACAATATTTCTATAACTTCTAAGAGTAAATTCAAATGCTTTTAGTCCAAATTTATCACAATGTTTATGGTTTCATTCACTTTGCATTTTAACATTTTTAGTCGGTGTAAAACAAATCAAAGTAAATAAAAGAAAAGCATTGTAGTTAAAGAGTAACGTAGTTTCGGTTTTGAACGAAATCGATTTTTATTTAAAGTAGACAATTTGTTGAGGAAGTAGTAAATTTAAGGTTAAATAAATTTCGCATGCATTTAGGACATAGTAAATTGGTGCAGCTATTTAATTTAGTATTTCCAGTAATTAAATAAAAAATAAAAAAGTAAAAATGTGAACACATTTTTTTTTTGTAGGTTATGACGATACTGTGCAAAGAAATAAGCAGAAAGGGCAATAATAGGTGCTAAAGTACACTTTGTTGGTAAATTAAAGCTATTCAATAGTTGATTTTTTCCTACACGTTCGTTTATAAAAATGACATTTTCACTGCTAACAAAAATAAACTAAAGTATTTATAATAAACATACAAAAAAACATTTCTTAAAGTTGTATTTATTTAGTTTTAGACACATGACAAAATTTAGTTGTGTTTTATTTATAGTTTTTGCAAAAAACATAGTATGGTTTATAACAAAATCTGTATCTTTCTCTTGGAAGCAGTAGAAAATGACGAAATAGCCAAGTAAAACGCTATGAAAACAACATTAAATTATTATTTTTATTATGTTCACTTTATGTTTCACCAAAACGCAAGTCATAATAAAAAATAAAGAAATAACTGAACTGAACTAAATACAGAATCGAACAGGAAAAAGTTATTTCTGCTTAATTTGATTACTGTGACTTTTAACACCATAAACTATAATTTCCACCAATTTAATCTTCTTGCAGACCATTAAATATTAAACGACTTCCTAGAGGCTGCATGTGCAGTGAAAACAAATTCCTCTCGCAGTGCATATGTAAGACTAATAAACTTTATTTCCACGCCATGTCTAAATAAAGTACGCAACTAAAGATGACATCATGGCCGCGTTCGCTTGCGCCATCATCAGCCTGTAGATATAGATAAACGTGAGCGACGTGTAATCGTCTAAAACTCAACGTAATAATTTAAATACAAATTATGTGATGGGCGGTGTTGCATGTCATCGGATTTCACAATCAGCATGCCAACAGAGCAACTGTGTTACCTAGAAAAATGGTGCACAAGTAATTTGAAACGAAATAGGTTGCAATTTATTAACAGTACATTTGTTGCAATTGTCTCACCTGAATTACTTCTAAAGTACAAGTTGCAGAAACATATATTAGATTACATTTTGTAGGCAATATAGTCAGCAATGTTTCTATTCAAACATTGTTACTAAATTATACAGGACGTTCGAAAAACAGAAAATTCTAAAATTGAGTAAAACTGCTACCAAAACTATTTCATTACAATTAATATAACTCATTAAAGATCTTATTTTGCTTCCTTTTGCACTTTATAGATACAATTTTGCTCCTTATTTGGGTATATATGTTAAACATTCATAATTGAAATAAAATAATTTGTTCATCACTAATTTCTTGATTGACCATCTTAGTACAAAGAGGGCGGCCATGACAACACTGACAATATTATGTCAGGTTTATTATGCAACATCTGTTTTTTGTTTTTTGACATGTTTTACTATTTTATTTAAACAAAACTCTATAATATAATCGCCTCATATTTTGATTGCCATATTATTATTCTTCTTCTCTTTCCACATTTAGTTCAATCAATTGTCTGCTGTGTCTTCAATTTAATCATATTGCACTGTGGAACAATTTCCGATCGAGATGGCATGAACAGCACTTGAGTAATCATAATTTGTTAAAAAAAAAAAAAACGGTGCTCTCACAATTTTCGAGAGGTCGATGGTTTTTTTAACGTTGAGTGTGGTTATGAACTGTTTAATATTCAGAGTATCGTTGAGTGTGGTGACGAAGTGTTTAAGATTCATATATCAACACTTACTTTTTGTTTTTAGGTAAAACGTTTTCGGCACGTTGCCTTTTTCAGTGTACCGAAGAAATTTGAAATTTTATCATTTCGCGTGAAATTTTATTCACATACTTAGATTTTAGTGTTTGACTAAATTAAATATTGTTCCATAACTTTCATAATTATTATTACATTATTTAGCTGTCTTCAATGACAATTTGTGAAAAATGTGTGAAAATATAATTTGTTTATTTTTAATTGGTATAAAGCTATAAGCTATCGAATTGAATTGTTGTGAAAAAGTGCAGACGCTAATATGAACGCATATTTCTAACAAATATACACTTGGAATGAAATGAAAGTATGTTTACTTAACTCAGTACGAGATGCCCAATAAAACACTAGTATTAACTTTTTCAATCCGAAAACTCAATCTTCGCTCATTTACGCAACTGCAATGGTTTGAGTTTGTCGACTCTGGCTGCGGAGTATCTTTTCACAAATTTGTATTAAAAACAGCCAAAGAATGACAATAATTACAAAAGTTATGGAACAATATATCAAATCGCAAACAAAATTTAGTCAAACAGTAAAATCAAAACTTAAAAAAATATATTGACAATTTTTTCCAGCACATTCTGATTAGTCGAGTGACGTTAATACTATCTCGATGAGAAATTTGCTGTTACACCGTATTATTAATAATGACACTTTTGAAATCAGCCGCGTTTACAGTCTCTCTGTCTGGCCTCTCTAACAAACGATCACAGTTTCGCTTCATATCCGACCCTATCCAACCCTCCACACCCAACCTCATGGATACAGTGTTATAATCACACGACTTCTTTGTGTTTTTTTGTTTTGGAATCACAATCATTGCACAAGACTCACCCTGTTACACTAAACGTATTGCGTATTACACTCATCGGGGGTTAAATTTAATCTCGAAGGGTTTCCATACTTGCTTGGTCATACTTGATCATATAGTATAGCATAGACACCCTATGCACTGGGGTGGGATTTGGGCCACTTGTGCGTTCTATCCTGCCATGATCAGAGCAGTCTAATGTGTAACTAGAATATATCTGCATATCTAACCTAATCTATGACTTGATCTCCTGTTGTGATAACAGTAGCAGCGTAGACAACTGATGTGTCATGGAGTCATTTCTACCCCTATTATTGCTTGCACATTATAAATATCAATGTGACTCACAGTTCGCTTTTACAAGAAGTGCGTTTTATTCTTCCTTGTAAACGTCTACTTTTTGTTTTGTTTTTCAGCGGTATACTCATTTATTTACACATCTTCATACAAGTACCTGTTGTTTGTTACAAAGTTTTTACGTCGGCAAACAAATGAATAATGCATAATTTATATGTTTCTTTATTAATAATTCATTGAATAAATTTCCAAGAGAGGGCGCTTAAATCCCAGGTCAATCCCGTCTTTCGACATAGATGAGCAAATTGAATTTTCAATATTTATAACAATGTGCTATGTTTGAAAGTGAACAATTGAGTGATGAATTGAATTGTAGTGCAGCCACAATGCGGATATTGTTATCACTGACATAACATTGGTAAAGAAAGATGAAATAGATAAATTATGACGCACCTAATTGAAATTCAGCCTTCCATCCTTGGAAGTGTGAAAGATGATGGGATGCGGAATGTGTTGCACTGGGTACAGTGTTATTGCGGCACCCCAAATTTAATCATTGCTGCAAATGGTGCGATGATGAAAAGAGTCAGCAGTTTGGTATTGCTGACGAAGATATAGATTGTAATTTGGGGTGCATTTTTTTTAGTTGTATGGAAAATGCCTAGGTAGTATTTGGTATTAATTGGAAATACGTTTTAATAAAAAAAAGTACAAATTACAGTGACATATTAACCAAAGATATGATATAAAGAAGTTTTATGAGTTAAACGGTTCAAAATAATATTTTAAATTTTTATTAATATTTATTGATAATGAATAGAATTAATATTCTTGAACTAATATCTGCTGAAAATAAAGTAATCACATTTTTATTGAGTTGTGATAGTATCATATAAGTGAAACTATAAAGTTTTGGTATGAAACATTCACTACGTTCCGTATATACTAAAATTTAGAGTATTGTTGAGTGTGGACGTAAAGTGTTTAAGATTCGTGGTATAGATAAAATTTAACTCTAACACTTACTTAATATTGATTTGTAAAACGTTTTCGGCATGATGCCTTTATCAAGATAATAATAAAATTTAGTCATCACATTAAAGTCAATGAGTTAAATCTTTAGATTCGTCGAATATGACAAAATTAATTTTCTCCTTATTAGTTACTAATTTTTTATTTAACTGTATACATACATATTAAGGAGAAAACATGCTGACGAACAACCTACTGCTGCATATTATTGCACTCACATTGTTGCAAAACAATGAATAAGAAAACAAAACAAGAGGAAATATTGTAAGTGTAACCACGAATGATTTCATCACAATTACAAATAGAATCAATCTCCATTTATAAGTATAAACTCACATTGAAAAGATCAATAATTCAAGTCATCAAGGAATTCAATTATCTCCTTCGATTTAATGCCAATCAATAGCATTATAATATCAACATCGCACATTATAATTTGGTTGTATTTGTTTAAATTATGTGAAGGAAATCAGCAAATACAAGCAAATACCTTTATTATTAACGTGAAGCTTTGTTAAACAATGCTAATAAATAACAAAAGGCTTTAATAAAAGGATGTGAATGACATATATAAGATAGACCGTTTGAACAACAAGATAACTATTAGCAATTCAATTCAATTCTTCGGTTGTCTTTGATTGTTGTTGCATCATCCTTACTTATTGAGAAGCAACAAGCGTTTGTTTGCTAAGCACCAGTAGCAAAACGTGCCATTCGTTATCATTGTTCTTTATTTAGTTATTTGCAAATGCAAAACAAAAATGTTTAATGTCTTTATTTGGGAAATTATTATGTTTAAACTGTAACCGTGTTATTCAACAACATTCCATTATGAATGTTGATTTTCTTTACAAAGTAAGTGGATAGTATTGCTTTCGAGAGGAAACCATTAAAAACCATTATCAATCACAAATATTACATTCACTTTATATTTTTAGCTAAGACATGCTTTATTCACTTTGTTTAATTTGTGCCTAATTAATGTTTTTTTGTGTTGTGATATACAATACTCTTGATCTTGTAAGATTCTCTAAATTTCTTTAAATTTTAGTTTTAATGTTAACCTCTTAGCCCATCTTTGTTTCACCTTCGTTACTCTTAATCATCCCTCTTCTTCCAACTGCAAAATGTTGATTTCTAACAAAGATATTCTATTCCTCAAAGCAAATAAAGTACGGAATATATTTTATAGCGTTTTATAGCTGCATATAAATGAAATATACGTCTAACCAACTGCTTCGACTTGTGCAAACTTTTACCAGTTCTGGAAATACGAAGACAGCAACATGGAAGCGATAAAAGCAACGAACACTAACTGTAACTGAACAAAGATTTCAATGCACAGTAGGTAGTAAGCAGCGTAAGCACCAAGCACGGATCTACTGATGTATTCCGACTTGTTTCTTTCTTGTCGTCTTATTTCTTATATCCAATGTTTATCTGCGCACTGCAGAAGTACAACTACGCCTTCTTCTTGTCCAGCTTGTTAAAGTCAACTTCAAAAACACCCATTCAATTCAATTCTTTCGGAATTCGCGATTGAATCGCATTAATGTGATGCAATTTCAACTCCCGGCTTAAACAAGTGGAATCGCCATGATCGAATATTGTATTAACTTTAATGGCTTTAAATTTCCTAAAAATTCTGAAATGCACACTATAAAGTGTAAATCCAATATCGAAACCGAAGCTATTCTTGATGAGGTGTTTTTAGATAAACACCTGATTTATTTGAATTTTATTTATCACGTAACATGTGTAAATTGTTTGCTTTAGCGCAAAGTGTTTGCCTAATAAATTTCTTTTTGGTTTGATGTAATGTTTAAAGTGGTTACAAAATGTTGTATGCACAATACATGCCGAGGAATATACTACAAACTCAATAAATTAAATAGGTTTACTTAAGAAACATAAATGTGGTCATTTACCCAAGCCACGTGTTGTTTGAGTAGTGAGGTTAGATTGGAACTTGAGGACAATATTGCTGTTATTGCTTTACATTAGCCCACTAAAATATTATTTCCGATTAATCTTACTTGACATACTATCTGACCTAGCCATGATTTTATTTTTTGTTTGATTATAATTTTAAAGCAATAAATAGTGTTACAATTTATTGTGCTATATATCTTTTAATAGCGCAAAGTTGTTTTCATTATATCTGCAAGGATACCGAAGTTGTCCCAAGAGTAAACAAAGTGAAGAAATGTTTTGGTAATTCACAATTTTGGTCGCTACCATGACCGTCTAGCTCTTCCCAAACGTAATTTTAGAATTAGTACAGTATGCTGGGTAAATTAGTAATTAAAAGCGACTTGAACCATCTTCCTGAAACTTGTAGTTTAGATGTTATTAACTAATTATTATGATATGTTAGTTCGATTCTGAATGTTTAGGTTAAAGCATTGCGCGTAATGGCCATTTTAGAGTTAAAACTATTAGTTGATCATCTATAATCTATAAAATTCCATTTAAACCATCTTCATGGAACTTATACTTTATAAGTTATTTACCTGAGAAACTCTTTTCGTCAATTTGACATAAATTCCTCCTTGATAACGTCAAAAATATATGTTATGACGTGATAGCAAGCAAAACGTGCCGGTCAAAGTAATCATATTAAGGTTTCATTATGGTCGCCATATTCGGCAGAGATTTTACGGTTATTATTATTACGTTAAACAATGTTGTTCTGAATAGACAAAAGCAGTAGTGCATAATAATAAAAAGGAGGAGCAATGGTAGACACAAATCGCTGTAACCAGGGAATTTATGCCACAAACAAAGATCGGGACACTGAATCCCAAAGACTAGAAATGTAATTGCCATATTTGTCCATTGTCTTTAAATGGTAAAGTCAAAAGTCATCTTGGTTCTATTGTAGGTACGATATATACATTAACTAGGAAGCAATGGCTGTAATATATAAGTCGGGCAATAAAAAGAGTAATCAATATATTTACACCTTATAGGTTAGGAATGGTGTAGTCTGATCATAATTGTTCGCGTTGAGTAGAAATAAATAATGGAGTGATGGAAATTGCAGGGCAATAAAATCTATTGTTAGATATTTAATGATATGTAATTACCTTGAATTGTAGTTTTCAAATGAAACTGTTTACGTTGTTTGCTAGGAGTTAGTTATGTTGCCTTGAGCAGTTTTGTTGCAATTAATAAATAGCTACAACTATTGCAAGAGAATAAAATTATATTTGTTTTGACCAATGCTGCACTTCAAAATTTGCAAACTGTAGATTCTTTCGACTTTAATCTCATTCTAAGTCGTGTTTTTAATGAAGATTGGGACTTTTTCTGAGAAATAATGTTCTATTCTAAGTTACATAAAACGCTTGATTTGCTCTTGGCTTAGTTGGCTTGTGACGCCAATTGTCTAAATTAGGAATCAGCAATCTTCTCAAAGGGGCACGTAATTTTTTTTTTAAAATTACACCATACATTGAATTTTGTATATGATCAAAAATTAATATAGAAAAAAATATATATTTTTTATAGAGAACTGAAATTATTCAGTTCAAAATACATTTTTCAATGCACTCATCGTCCGTAAATGTTTTGTTAGGTTCAGCAATTAATTTTGAAATATGTAAGGATGTTTTGAGCTATGCCGAACTTTGTTCCCTACATTTTGTTGGGCTT
>JAODIE010000007.1:6724767-6837792 GCA_027575565.1 Diploeciton nevermanni
TTTTGCAAAGAATCAATTTTATTTTGCCTAAAAAAATTGATCATATTTACTTTTGTGTTGTGACGCAAATTAAATTGTTCGAATGTGCTTTGCAAATCAAGCATATTGCTTTATTGTAATTATTAGTAAAAAAATAATCTAAAATTAACTTTTTATAAATTCACGATTTTCTTCATTAATTATTTAAGCAATAATTTATAAATTATATGCTGTAATGCACAAACCGTAAATAACTAACTACTTCTTTTGCCCCGCTCCGTAGCACAGTCGGTAAGCCGTCTGATTGTTGCAGTAACAGCGAGGTGCATATTCTGAGGACACTGGTTCAAATCCTGCTGGAGAAACATTCAATACCATATATGCTCCCACAGAATTCATTCCCAATAATTGCTAAAAACCCTGGTAGTTGATGTAGTATAATGGAATGGAGGTCAAGTACGGTGTCAATAATTGGCATGGTTGCAGTATGCTTCAAAATAGAAAAAACTAACTACTTTTGCACTTCCAAACACCTAGGACTGGACTTTTGTGTGGGCGAAAATGTTCCAGGATTTTAGATTATTAGGTACTCTCTGATGAACCATGGCATGCGTCCACACGTACTGCACGTCGAGTTAACTCTAATAAGGCGTTGATTTTACTGCTGTGCCTCATTTTATAGCTTTGTTAAGACAATTTATGAAACTAATACGCCCGACCTATGATGATTAATAGAACAAGATATAATAATAATAATATATATATATATATATATAAGATAATAAATCAACAAAACACATGAAAAAACAAAAGAAACAATAATTAGTAACCTAACCCGCACGTTTTTGTCAAGAGTAACTGCACTTAATTTGTTGCTTTAAATTTGTTGTCTTTTCTTGAATCATGTTAGTGTTTCGGCGGACCGTACAAAAAGTTGCAACGGGCCGCAGTTTGCCAACTCCTGATCTAAAAATTCTATTTCAAAAACAACTTTGGTAGTGAATTCAAATTTCAACTATCATGGATGTAAATCTGATCGCTTTGCACTGCTCGCCAGCATAAAAATTATTAACGTATATTATGTAACATTGCTGCTAGAATCCAATGGTGTAATCAATTTCTCTCTTCTTAATACTTCAATCAATTTTTAATTCAACTTCAAAGTTACCGCCTGAAATTTGCATCTTTTAAGAATATCTTGGGTATTAGTATTGGCATCGAAGTATTGGCTATATCTATTAAAGAAATAGCTGTAGGTGCAGTGAAAATTGTTTTACAAATAAGATGATTTCAATTGCAAGCATAATTAAGCATAATCCGATTTTAATTATATACTTTAGTTACTTTATTGGCAAATTTGTTTTGAAATTAGGAGCCTTGAAATTATTGTTTCTGTTAGATATTCTGCATTATTTCAGTGCATTCTAAAAAATCTCAAAGAACAGACATCACGAATTAACTACTTTATCGTTGAACTACTTTATCTCTGGCGCCTGATTGCGATGTCGGATTACGACAGGGATGCCATTAACAAACGTAACGAAATGGTAACCAGTTTATATTTATGATATATAAGCACATGTTGCATGTTGATATGTGATTTGTATGGGATCTTTTGCAAAGCACACCGCTGCTAGATTATAGTTTTCCATTGGTTCAATGCAAGAAGCGTTCTAGAAAATTTATTGCTACTTATATTTAGACAAGTGTTAATTGCATGCCAGGAAGTCGGCGGAATAAAATGTCACAGGTTTCAATTAAAGTGTGATTGCAATTTATGCTAAACTATGCTAATTGGGTTTGGATTGAAATGAAGTCAAGTCAAGGTTTACTGATTTGTGCAATACCAGTGGAATTTTTTTTCAAGTGTCATGTAAATCAATCATAATATCAATTACTGTTAACTATTATATAAACGATTAAGCTTGAACATGATTGTTATTTTGTGTAACTAGGAAATACTGGACACAATCAAACTTTTACAGGGTATTGTTGAGTATGGTTACATAGTGTTTGATATTCATTATGTTGATAAAATCTTTAATTTCTTCAGTATATTAAGTGAATTTTGGTAGGTGTCATAGTGAAATTTTATCAACTTTTTCATTCAATGTCAAAAATTAGTAGTCAAGCTAAAACACTTATTGAAACCACAAATTGCAATATAATTGCTAACCTCATTCCAGTTAAAATATGAAGCTTATAATTCATAAATAATAAGAAAGAAATATTTTATTAACTATTAATATATAATGATGATTAATCTAACTAATAGGTTGAATAAGTGTACTAGATGATGATGAACTAGTAGGATAATCAAGGACCAACTTTCTGTTTAATAATTTATTAATGATTTCAAAGAAATTTGTACTAAACTAAGACTAATTACAATGCGCTGAATTCAAATCAATAAAGTGGAATCTTAATTCATTTACGAGTAATTAATTCTGAACTTAAAATGTTCTTCAAAAATTTATTGGTTTACAAGAATGCGTATTGTATTTTTTTGTTTATTTTTATTGTTATTTGAGTATAACTAATACAAATAATTTGTTATATTAATAAAACTTTATTATAACTCTTATTTTTATTCACTTTTATTCAGTAATCTGAAGAAAGCACAAATAGTTTATGTCTTACAATCTTGCGTAAAGTATGTAAGCAATGACAATTTACAGAATTGTTAAAATTTCTTTACTTTTTTCGAAGGCATCTATCTTTTTTTTATTTTGATAAACATTGTTTAAATTGCAAATATTTTGGAACCAATAACTACAAATTCGCTTTCCAATCCTCCTAGCTAGTAAACAACTATCAAAACCACAATACATTCATTTTCCTCTCTTTATTTTCACATTTTCTTTTTTATGTTTACATAAAAGATAAATGTATCTTTAACCACGCATTTGAGTTCTTCTGTATGACATCATTCCGAATTAAGTGCGTCATTATATGCACTATCCGCAGTAAAAAGGAAGTACACCCACATTGCATTTACAAATATGCATTTTACATGGAAATATATGACGACTTAATCATAAGGCAGTCTCAGTCCAATCTTAGTTCTATAGGCTATAACAGTAAATTGTAATAAAAAGCATCATTAATAACAATGACAGCAATAATTTACACATTAATGTCATATCAACGTCTGCAATTTTTTGCACAAAAATTCATTTAAATAACACATAACATTGGAACCATTAAAGATAAACAAATTACGTTTTTACACATTTCTTTGGTATCTATTCTCAAATTGTTATTAAAGACAGCTAAATAATCTAATAATAATTACGAAAGTTATGAGAGAATATATCAAATTGCAACTAAAATTTTGCCATACACTAAAGTCGAAATTTAAAAAAAAAAAAAAAGATCGACGATTCGAAAATTTTGAGAAAGCCGTTTTTCCAGCACATTATAATTAATCGAGTGCCGTTAATGTCATCTCAATCAGAAATTTGCTGTTGCACATTGATATAAGCTACGTAGGGCTTTATATCAATTTTAAAGCCAACGAATCAAGTGATAAAAAATGAAACTATTAAAACATGTAAAAAGTCAAGATCTATGTATAAAAAAATATGACATGGGTTTCTATTTATATCTATCTATCTTATGGGAAGAAAAAAAATTAACAACATAATCATTGAAATTAGGATAATGTACATTACCTTACAAGGTACACTATGCAATACATGATGGAAATTGAAGGTTGTTTCTGCAGATCTCGGCGATTGCTAAAAGAAATAAAGTGTGGAAGACGCATGCGGCGAATAAGGTTATGATTGTGGCAAACTGTAAATTCTTTGCAATTGCAACAAATTGCTTAAAATTGTACAGAGCGAATAAATTACATGTTGTGTTAGGTTTTGTAATGCAAATATATGTTTTTAAGATAAACTATTTTCTTTGCGCTATTTTTGTGCACTGAATAAATGCCTAACTATTTTTAATATATTGCCTTTATCACATTTTTTATGTTAAGCAAACTAATTAAAAAGTCGAAAAACCCTATAACATTGGTACTTATCGATAATAAACTACTAAAACTGGTAACAACAGTTCTATAACTGTTGCTGATAGAATAACTAAAATTTAATATCTTAACAAATTAAATGATAACGTACTTAAAATAAACCGGAAGTTATGTATGTAAGTTATAGCTTATTATTGATTTATTGCACTGTTTAAAAACATTCTATCACAATAAGTCAATGCGTCAAAATAATACGAAAAGTAGCGTCTTATTGAGCATCTCTGAGCCAAACAAGCATTTCTTTGTTCCATTCAGAATGTACATTCATGTAATAAAAACTTTAATACAACATTGGGATTATTAAATATAAACAAATTATGTTTTAAAGTATCATTGAGTGTAGTCACAAAATACTTAGTATTCATCATGTTGATATAACAATTTGTTTGACTTATTGTCTTATACTGATATAAATCAATACTCAAGAAGGCAGGCCACAAGCCGAAAATAATTTATAAATAAATATTTAGTATGCACTAAAGTTAAGTTAAACTAAACTAAAGTTAAAAAATTTGTTTTTCTACCTTCCTTCAGTATGATGTTAAATACACTTAATTTATTACTATTATTTGGCTTAAAAACATCGATTGATTTTATTTATATGTTTGTTTTAGAAACTAAGCCATTCGGAAAATATTTCGTCAACACAACTGAATTCAGGTCCATTAAACGGGAAATTTGCTTGAAAGTCATTGCAGATTTATTGCTATTATGCAATTATTTTTTCGAGTTAAAATCATTTTTAATTATTAGCATAAATTCAATTTCAGTTTTCAATTCAATTGCTGAAACACAGGAAACTGAAAACGATACTTACAGCCTGAGAGTAATACAAACGAAACCATTCTGTTCATTACGTTACAATCGGATCCTTCTGAACAATACTCTGAATGAATCAACCTGAGTTGTAAGTCACGGTTGCTTACATGGAACAATGGCACACGTCCATCGTGTGTTTTACTCGGCACTAGTTACAAGCTGCATGCATTGATACGTGCTGCATATAGAACTCTGAAGGCACTTGCTTTAATAGTTGTCCTATTATTACATTCATCATAGCTTGCGCGATTTTCATGCGTTTATTAGGCTCATGGTGCAATTACGAACTGCAGTTATTTGAAACCCACGTGTGTTTGGCCTTAATTTCAGAGGATATATCTTACTTAATAGCGCATAATACACAATTAGGTGAATGGCTTGAAGTAAATGTGATTATTGAGTATGTAAAACTGATGTTGAATAAGAATTTGAGATGGATTCAATAGGGTTTGTAAACAGATTTTATTTTTGTGCTGCAACATTAAGTTTTTATTCAGAACTATTTGATAATAATTGTAACTCATTTGCAACGTGCAAGAAGATAATAAGATGAGAATTATTAAGTTTTATAGTAAATTTTTATTTAAAAAAATTAGTGAAAATCTTTGATACAAAATTTAATTAAATTTCTCCTTCCAATTCGTTAGAGATGTTTATATTCTGGTTTAGCAAAGTTTCCTTGTAAATCATTTGTGAAATGTGGGATTATATCTCAAACAACATTTAGTAATTAAGAGATTATTTTTAACCTATCCGTTATTTTTGTAGGGATATTTCAAAATATTTCTTTGTAAGTAAAAACGTTGTTTTTTCTTTGACTGCTTTGATGTTGAGAGCTTATATCAAAAATGATCAAATAAGCAACGTTTTAGTGAGTTGATAAAGGTTCTTATCCTTCCTCAAATAGTTCAAGGATAAATTTTTAAAATTATTCATAAACACTTTAACAAGTTAAGTATGACTGATATTTTTATTTATATTTAGAGTATTGTTGAGTGTGGTTACGAAGTGTTTAAGATTGATACTGAAGAAGGCAACATGCCGAAAACGTTCTTACCTAAAGACAAAAATTAAGTGTTATTGTGCAGTTTTTTAAGATATTTATATTTATTTACAAATTACAGGAAAATCAATCAATATGCAATGATAAAAATAATCTACTTTTAATGAATATTATTATATATTAACGATATTTAGTTAATAACAGAAGAAGACCCAATTATCATTAATTGAAATTATCTTATCGTTATGCAACTTCAAATGCACGGAATACAAAATGGCTGATAGTCCATGACTCTAATAAAAGATGCAAATATAATATAAATTATTCAGCGTGAAATAAATTATTATTCTGACAGAACCTTATTTCACCATATTTTCATTAAGCAAATTGTGTTTCCGTTTAGCGATAGAATCCTATATTTAGTCTCCTCTATCAATACAAACTACTATGATCTTCTTTTCAACTTACAATGCAACTAATACAGAATGCACAAAAATTGAATTATTCAGTTATGTTATTATTTGCTTGAATCGTATCGATGGAGGTACATTAAATACACAATGGAAAACATTCCAAACAACACACCATTACGTTACTGTCGACCTAGCAACATCATTTACCTATATTTAAACGAGTTTACATATTCACTATCTTGATAGAACCTACTTTACTCAAATTGAACCACTGGTAATAATAGCAAGCAACAACATTTACGTATTTCCAGTTTGTGAACGGTGGAATAGTGTTCAAAAGTAAAATAAAAGCAAAAACGAAGCGCTGAAAATAAATAGACAATACATTTGAACTGAAATTAAAACACTAAATTTTAATGATTTATTTCTCTGTATATACAGAGTTTCTGCTTCTTAAAGGTCTCAGCATTTGTTCATCTTACTTAATTGTTGTCAATTTCTATTTATTTCTTAACTTGTAACTAATTAAAATGGCATAGTCTAATTAAACAGTATCAACATTTATGTCAATTACAACATTTATTTATTTACCAATTTATATTAAGGTCATTTTTATATGCCAGTATCTTACACATTAAACTTATTTTTGTTTATATTTGCTAGCTGACGTCTAAAGTATTTAAATAACATTCAGACTTGTTGCACTACTTTAAAGCGAACTGAACCAATTTACAAAAGTGATTAGTTTATGCTTATTTTAGTGATTTTTATTTAACTGAATTTTGAATAGATTTATTTCTACAAAATAAGTGGAAAACAATTAAAACAGTAGAGTTAAAAAAATATATATTTTTTATTATATAAAAAATTCGTTTTAATCTTTTGGTCATTCTGCTACCAAAAGATTGCGCCTCAATCTTATATTTTTTTATTGTTTTTCGTTCATCGTTTTATTTATATTTATTTATATATTAACCGCTTTTATATCTCGAGGCAACTCTAAATACTCTGAACTCAAGATGGCTCATATCCAATGATATCATTACTATTTTCAAGTTTGAACATGTTTAAAAAAGAAAAGAAAGGTAATAAAAGAATAGCAAAACGAACTGCACAAATTTTCTTCAATTTAGTTGTACTTTAATGTTGCATTTAGCACTTTGCATACCGGATGTTTCTTAAAAATGTTCGCTTTGCGCCGGCAGCGCTGACTCGGATCACCTCACTTGTCACCTGGTGTTCTTATCACTAGTTCTTCTGATTTCTCTACTCTGTTCCTTTACTTTCCTGAAATTTCAAAGAAATACATACGTAAATAAATACAAACTTTGATTGTTTTTTTGTTTATTTGCTTTGGAATTCAGTAATTGGGCTTAGTATGGTATATTCCAAAACAGTCTCCAAGATGCAACGCAACTCCTTAATACATTAAATTTGCTCTCCTTCTTTCAATGTTTTTAAAACATACGTAGCACTGTCTTCTTTTCCGTTTATTTAGAAAATTGATGTGACCGGACAGTCTGTCAACCAAATCATAATGAGGCGTACGCAATGTTCTGGTAACCTTCAAGTTTTCTTCAGGCGGCGGTACGCAAAGTGTTAAATGTGTTGATCTCTTAGAACTCTTACCGCGTCATTTCTGTGTTTTTTTTTTAAATATTCCAAAAGTAAGTCTTACTTGGACATTTTTCTGGATTTTCTTTTCAAAGCAAAGCCTACACTCTCTACAGGTTATATTTATTAGTTTAGCCCCGTTTTGAAATGAAAGAAATGCTTGGGAAATGTTACGAAAAGCAGTGACAGTGAGGCAAGAAACGTGCGGACGGCTCATATGTGCAGTTGATCTAAATTATGATGAAAGACGAATTTAGAGTTAGAGTTAAACTCGGCGAGGAGACAGGAATAGACGACGGATAGGAAATCAATATGTTGAGTGTTCACACTAGATGATGGAAAGTAGAGCGTGATGGGACTTTATGCGAAAAACCTCGTTTAATTTGTACCAGGTACAAATAAATCAGTAGAATTTTTATATTTGTCCAAGTGAGTAAAGTGGACTTTTGTTTGAAGGAAATTGAATGTGTCTACTGGACTAGCACTAAGACATGATATTGCCGAGAAGATGTTTTTAACCTTTCTTTGTTTTACTTTGCTTTGTTCCTTTTTTCTCTGAGCATCAAGGTAAGAAGAGATCTTATATCAAAGGCAGTTAAATATAGTGACGTTTTAATGAGTTGATAAACGAACTACCTCCATAACAGGATGCTTTTAATGTTTTCTAAGATAATCTCAAGAATAAATGTTTAAAGCTATTCGTTAACACTTTGACGTGTTATGTATGGCTAATATTTCATGACATCATCGCCCATGTCCAAGTTTGATCATATTTACAAATTACAAAGAAGTTTTTGGTTTTCTAATTTTATTATTTAGCGTTAATGGCTTATTTTTAATTAATTTTTTTCAGCAATAATACATTATATGGATTCTCTTTCTCAAGCGTTAGACAACCCAAATTACACAAAGTGCAAGCTTGAACTTGTTTGAAATGAAGTAAAAAACGAGTTAGGCAAATTTCGTTCATTTTGGTTCAAGTTTAACGTTGTATTTAATATGTTGATAAAGAAATGAATCTTACGGTAACCCTTTAAAATATTTTTTACTTGATAAAAGATTAATTACAACGTAAAAATAATTTTATTCCCTTCACATTTAATGTATTTAGTTTAAACCACTGAAATAAATATGTTGAAACAAATTTGAAATACATGTTTAGTCTTCTAAACTCTTGGGAAATGACACGCTCAGCTGTTGTAACATTGCAGGCTGTAATCTAAACAGAATTCAAATAGTACGTGATTTGAATGTAGGATAAAACCAAGATGTTAAATCTGTGTAATCTATCCTAGATGTTGTTTCCGTTTGAACCATTTGCACACTGCTGTTGCTGCTGTTGTTAACGACTTTATTATATCATCTATTTGTTTGCGTGCCTAAGCACACATAGCTGAAGCGTGCAGCTAACTATAATAAATATAAATACGGTGAGTACTAGGAACGTCTATTTCCGGATGAAATCAATCAACATTCAATACTAAGCGCATTCAAATTGGTTGGCATCCACTGTTTGACTAACAAACACAAATATTACTGGAAGACATAAAAGTGCTGTAATTAATTTATAGCCTTTACAGTATCACAATAACTTCACAACGATGTTTTTGACGTAAACTTCAGTAAATTGTATAAAGAATACACTCAAATGAACAATGTTATTATTAAGTAGAAGCATTTAATTCTAGTGTGTCATCTGCTATAGACCAAGAACTGCTAAGAGTTAACCCTCAAATCAATTTCAAACCGCTGCACGTGTCAAATCTCGTCAGGAACAGAAAACACCACGTCGTGTTGTATTCCAAGTTGCGAGATGTCTCATCGGTAGTGCTCGATGCGTTGTCTAAGCAAATAATTCGTCAATCGCGCATCCTGGAAACAATAGAGACCTTGAGGTCTCAGTTACTAGACGGGGGATGTCAAAGTGCAGGAAGAAAATGCTGCATCGTTGGAGGGCATTGTTTGCACATATTGTCCTAGGCGAGGGATGCGGACGCAGAATGAATTGGGAAGAACGGGGGGCATGAGGGATGTATTTATTCAACGTGACGCATTGCTCTTCAATTCAATTGTTTGGAAATTAGTTTTGTTTCGATATTGCAGAGATATTTAGAATTTAGAGACGAGGGAGATTTAGTGTAATTAAAATGGAATAATTACCACCTGGTTTGATTGATAGTAAGAATTGTTCTAGCAATAATAAGGTTGCCTTTGTAAATATAATTTATTTCAGTTTCAGTTAAAAGAGTATATAATATTAACTATTAAATACTATTTGATTTATGTTTCTGGAACTTATAATTTAATAGTTATTAAGGTCTAAAGTGAGAGATAACTTTACAATCAACATTATGGTTATTTTGATCATGAATATTTAGGTTACACAATCACACGTGAACATTCAATTATATAAAATGTCAGAAATCTTCTGTTTGTGCTCAGATTTTCAAAAGTTGTTTCGGTCTCCACTTAACTTAACTTCCATACTTCAGCAACTCAGTTAATGTATGTATTATTAGTATGCGGAAATTAAGTTTAGAATTCAGCGTTCATCTAAACCATGTATCCAAAAAATGAAATTAGCTTCTACTAGGAATGCGTTTGCTGTTTGTATCAACTAAAATCGTTGTTTATTTGTGGCGATGAGTCAAAACTCGTCTGTGCTAGCCTAGATTGAGCTGGCCCAGGAGCACCTACAAATTGCCTAGTACTAGGACCTACTGGGAACACATTGACCCAGAATAAATTGCAAACTAGCAATCGCTCTTAAATAGTGTCCTATGCTTGATTTCTACACACAAAAATTCAAACCTATGTAAATTTGCCTCACTTACTTGAGTAATTTACTTTTGTTCACTGTTGTTTGATTATTTTTTGGTTTATAAGTGTCTAATTGGGTTTTGGTCAAAGATGTAATGTTGCAGTTAACAGTTAAAGAAGTAGTAATTAAGCTTGAGATATAACTAAACTCCCGAATGATGTAATCATGGCACAGTCGCCGAATCACTTGATTGGATCAAATGGTTCGTACTCTTGGCAATTTCCAAACGTGATCAGCAGTGTGTCTCACCCGTTTGAAACTGGTAGCAAATGATCGAAAATGGTGCTTGCGAGAGTCGGTCATCGTTATATTTATAAAAGCATTGGCACATGCCTCACGACATTTACTCCTTCGCGCATCGTAATTTATAATAAAACAGCAAGAAAATCACAAATAAGGTACAAGTATAAGTTTACATATTACCAGACTGATGACTTCATCGTCGAAATGTTTTCTCTCCCACTCTTTTCTACTACATAGTTGGACACCAAAGTTTTAAAGTAAAACTGATCAAACTGAATGGAAATTTATGAACAAACTGTAGTATATACAACGAAAATTGTAGAAATGTGCGAACGCTGCAATTTACTATTTCAGGGTTATCATCATATGACTTATACTGTGCGTTACATTTAAATTGAAAATTGTTAGTAAGAATTCAAGGATAGTACTATATTGTTACGTTTTAATTTTGTTTTACCTAGAAAACTGTATTTTATGCTTTATGATGAATTATAAGATGAAAATATATCAAACACAACCTTTAATTTACTTAAATCGGAAAACTTGAAATTTATACACGTTATTCCCAGGCAGCACTCTCATTGACTGTTGTGACGAAATGTTTAATATTCATTATATTGATTAAAGTTCACTATAACATTTTTCTAAAAGTTTACTTAATAGAACGTTTTCGGCATATTGCCTTCATTAATATCTTATTATTTTATTATTCTTATTATTACTTATTCAGTATCAATATTGAAATGAGTGAAGTAAGTGAATTTTAGCAAGTGTTGCAATGAAATTTTATCAACATAACAATTCTCTCGAATTAACAGAATAACAACCGGCCAATAACGAAGAAAGAACAGGCATATATAGAGAAGGAAGGTAGGAACCATTATCATGATATATTGAAAATACAATAAATTTTAGATACTACCTGATATGTCAATTTTTTAGAAGAGAAAAAGAAATCATGTTCTATGAATGCGTAATTAATATCAAACCTTATGACCTCTACTATCCTTTAGCAAACTATAGTGATGGCATATTGTAAGATTCAAGGAAACATGATACGTCACAACGTTGATGTTTGGAGAATTTTGTGAATGACGTAAAACGGAAACAAATTTTTAAAAGATGGACTTTGTTTTGCATATTGGTTTAATTTGCAGTAAACTCGAAACCAATAAATCTGAATATGAAAATTAAAATTTTATAATCATACATATTCCGGAAATGTCCTTTTATTTCTAGGCACCTTTCATATTTAGCAACAACGTTATACTTATAAAAATCGTTCTCTCCCAGTTGGCATGATAGTTTCATGTTCACTCATAAACAACAAGTTGTATTTATCATTATAGTCACGTATCACCGCCTTGCCACATGGAATATTGGAGTGATTCTACTTTTAATTGCTCAGTAGCTACCGTGAATACTAAATGATGTAATTGGCAACACTGATTGGCAATGATTCAAACTTGCGTCATACTACAATGTAAGTTTCATGAAGCATCAAAAAACCTCACTTATTTTGATTAGATTTATTTTGGTTATGGCATACGCTATAAAAGAAAATCAATTTCAATCAAATTTCAAAATCAACCATTTACTGGCACTTGAATGAGCGTGAGCTTGAAATATCATTGAATCTTCAAGTGCCAAGGGGATCCACTTGAGTACACTTCGAGAAATGCTTAAATGAGCGTGAAATTCTTAAATGGCTATTCATTTTTATACCTTCTACAACAGTACAACAACATTTAGTCGCGGGTCATGGAAATCATTTCGATTTATTCTAGCCGTTGGCACGTTTTGAATAGTTTCAAACGTGTTGAATAGTTGAGTAGTATAAGGTATTCTTGATTAGCTAAGGTGAAGGCTCTTAGAAACGAAGAGGTAATCAAAATTCATGTTAAGTTTTCTACCATTATTCATATTAAGCTTTGCTCTGGTCAATAGTTAAGAACTATTAATTTTATTTGTCTTCCCGAAGACACTGAAAAGTTGTGAAATCATTAGCAAATGATTGATTTTTTTTTTGAGAATAAGAGATGTTTAAAACTTACGGTTTAGAAATAAGCGGAATAAAAAAAGTCACAATGTTCATGAGTTTTTGATATTTGGTGTCTTTTATTCATGATATTCAAGGCTAAATGCGTAGCCCACGATGATACCATCATTAAGTACCGGTTGTTACTTCATCCGAACTTTTCTCACCTCTACCTTGATGGGTTGCTACAACTATAGCAATGTCGGCAATGCCAACGATGCCGACTGTGACGAGGCGGATCCATTCATAGAACAAACCGCATTCAATGTTTAATAACACTAAATGAGCTGTATACGCATCTCTGAAAAGATTCAAACAATTTTATACCGCATTTTATTGCTTCTTGAATCAGTAATGACGTGGGCTTTAATTCATGCTGCATTCGAATATAATATTTTTGTATTTGGTGGGCAGAGTAATAACAACAATAACCCTTTGTAATTTTGTTCCAGATGAATTCGATATCTCGCCGCTCAACGAATCTCGCCAGAATGACGTAATCCGCACGTCCTCATGTTCACCTATCCTGCATACTAGTCCAGTAGTTTATAGGTCGACCTCTATTGCCTGCAGCGTAATTATTTCACGTTTTCATTCTCTCCAAGCAATTTCACGAACATGACTATGAAATACATCAACACTAACCTGATAACGCTGAAATGCGTCATATTCCTATTCTTCGGAGGATTAGGATGTTTATTTCCCTTTCTGCCAATGCACATGACTGCCAAGGGTCTAACCCTAGATGAATCTAAGACCATTTCAATCGTGGCGCCATGTATTGCACTCTTGGGCCCTGCAATTGCTGGACCACTGGCTGATAAGTTGGCTGGTGGTTCAGGTGGGAATCAGAGGAGCAAAACTGGAAGGTATCTGAGGGTCATGATTGCTGTATGTCTTATCATGAGCGCCATTTTATATTGGATGTTGACGCTAGTACCAATTATTGTACGTACAACGTATAAACTAATATAAACCCTGAAAGGACCATTCATTATCATTTTTAAAATTTTAGGTTCGTAGTCCTCCTAATGTAATATTTACTTGTGACCAAAATGGCGGAATGGTCCTTCAAGAACGGTGTTCAACTGAGCAAACTTGTCATGAGTGGAATTCAGATAAGGTTTGTTTTAATTTAACACACATCATAATCGATAATATTACAGTTTTTTTTTATATATAGAGAGGTTCCCTTTTTGTCTCAAACTGTCGCTTCACTTGTTCTACTGACTTGAACTTCGATACCGATTCCCCAACTACTATTTTTCCAGACCAGGATCCGATAAATGGCAGTCCTGAAGAAGGCCTTGATGATAACGACTACAACGAGAACGATATTATTGTTGAAGAGGACGTAGAGGACGCTGTAAGTTACATTATCTTTCTTAAAGCTATGTTTCTTAATTTCAATTTATTTGTAGAAGCAACCAATTGAAGAAGTCCTCCCTCATCCTCATCTTTGCTACACTGACAGTGAGGGTACTGTCGTATGTGAAGTCTTCACAAAGTTCTCTAAACCTATTGACCTCAAAGTTGCCCTCAATCCTTCAGTAACGCCAGTTTCTGATGATGAAACTGAACCTCCCGCAATATGCTCTTATCCTGTTGGATCCAAGTTCCACTGCCGTATTGGAGACGAAATTCACGCCAACTTCAGCCGTGGTTCCAATCATTGCCGTCCAATCGTAAAATGCAACGTATACGAACCATACCGCTCTGAAAATATGCTAAAAGTCACCGAATGTGGATACAATAACATCAGTTTCTGGTTGTATTTGTTCATCCGTTCCTTTGCTGATATTTTTCCAGCTGCAGCAGTTGCCCTGATTGGAGCTGCTGTTATCATCGCAACTAGAGAGACCTCTACGGGTCGTGGAGATGTTGGAAAGCAGTTCGCATGTGGTGCTCTGGGACTTGCTGTTTTTGCACCCTTAATTGGTGGAATTGATATTCCATTAGTGTCGTTGATATTATTCTCAGTGACCATGTTAGTTGCAGCAGTAATTATTTTGATTGATTGGAAGATGCCTTTGAGTCCACCAGAATGGTGGTGGCATACTAGATGTGGTCTGCTGGCTTTACCAATGTCCTCGATTAGGAAGTACAGCTTGGAGACGGTTGGACTTGCTGTTGTTTTGACTTTGTTGGGTATATTCTGGAGTGCAATTGATTCATACTTTCCTTGGAGGATTGGGGATCTTGCTGGATCACCATTGTTAATTGGATTGGCTATTACTGCAGGTTCTTTGCCAGCTGTACCATTTTTATTTTATGCGGAGAAGATTGTTGATTATTGTGGACATACTAACATTTTAATTTCTTGCTTCACCTTCTACATTTTACATTATACAGGTATTTCTATCGTACTTAATTGATCTGAATCAAATTAATTACACTTATTATATTCTTAGGATTGACTTATATCAAAGATCCAGGTCTTCTTCTCTTCTGTGAGGCTTTAGAGATCTTTACTCTTCACATGATGTGGATTACTGCCGTGTTATACTTGAGACATTTGATCCCACGACGTTTTACTGTTTGTGGACAAGCAATGCCAGTCATTGCTCATTTCTGTATTGGTGAGGACCTTTAAAAATTATTGATCATACATAAAACAACTAGATGTGATATATTAAATTTAATTTATTTCTAGGTCGTTTCTTTGGAGCTTTAATCGGTGGTCTAGCCTACTCGGGAAGACCAGATCAATTTGAGAATGTCCACCAATGGTTTGCTATTGCAGCAGCCATTTTCGCAACAATTTACTTTATTGTCTACCATCTATTTTTGAAACCCACCTATGCAGCACCTCTTAGCTTACCGCCACGTCCAGCACCGTCCACTGTTAACGGCACAGGAGTTAGTTCAGCCAGCAATGGCAACTACACTCCTCTTAGAGTATACCACAATGGCCGAGCAAAAAAGGGCCATTTTAGATATTAAATAGTTTCTTTAGTAAATAAAAACCATGGAAGCAAAAAAGAAAAATTTAAAGAAATTAATCTAACCAGCACACACATATTTTTGATATGTAACATATTGGAGCAAATCGGGTTATATCGAAAAATTTTAACCGTCTAGAAAATAATTCTGAACATATAAATATTTCGCAACATATAATACTGGTTCACCGACGAAAGCTCTTGATTAACGTCGATCTCTCAAAGTTTCCCTCTTAATTTGTCGGGTCACGACGAGTAATAACCAAAAGTCCATAATATACAAATAGTGGCATAGTTATATTTAAAAAACAATGTGTGTTCATATTTACTATAAATTTACATAACTAGATTATACAGGCTAACAATTTTATACCAGGACATTAATTTATTTGTAATTAATTATTATCCAGATAAATACCTAGCCTGCTTGTCATATCAAACCAGCGCGTAAATTTATGTACATTAGAGATTGTATATAATTAAATCTACTCATGACAATTGTAGGTTGTAGTGAAATATTGTACATTTTTGCATTGCTATAAAATATCGTTTTTGTATCCTCCATATTATTTACACATGTCGCGCGATAGTCGTTGCAAACGCAGCTTTAATTACTTTATTATCTTTATAAGTTTGCATAAAAGCAGCTTATACATGAATATCAAGAAGTAATTTCTCAACTCTCTTACAGCGCGACGTAAAACGCGTACAGCATCATCTACAAATAATTCTCTGTTGATGTTATTTTTAAATGTTTTATTTAATAAAAGAGAATTTTAAATGAAGGCTGGTTAAATGTAAGACTCAAATAAATTCTAAATAATCAATCAACTTTAGCGTGATATAACATCGCATGAAAGTACAACAATTTAAACTAACAAATCAGATAAACAATGATATAAAAAATAACTGTTAACTGGGTATATGGTGAATATAGTTATTCAATTAGCGTAACATAATAAATAACTCGTCAATGATAGAATTACTCGTAGATCTTTACCATCTCGTCTAAAGTAATCGCTGGAGATGCAACATCAAGTACCGAATTTGATATTACTTCATCTCCAGTATTACTTGCTAGAGAATCATCCCCAGAATACATGACATATTGTACTTCTTCATTTATATTTTGACTTTGTACATTATCATTATTATCAATATCCATTGTATTTTGCTGTTCTATATTTATTTCTGAAATGAGCGGGGAGTTGTTCCCGGTGGAATGGATTTCATTTTGCATTTCTCGAACGAAATCGAATGATGAAGATACCTCTGCAATCGTAGAGTGCTTTAGTATGTTAATATCGGATTCCCCTACACTATCAATAGTTTCTTCAGTCGGTTTATCCATTATTTCTTGGGAAGTATTTTCAATTCTATTCTCTGGGACAGTATCTGGCACCGTTTCTGGCTTGGCTTCATGTCCAGTATCCACAATTTTTGTATCTTGTACACTATCAATTACTTTTTCTTTTACGGAAAAAAAATTTTCAATATTCTCTGAACTGTTATTACTAATTTCGATGTTTAAATCCACGTTTTGGTTTTCGACCGCCCCTAATATTTTGGGAGTGATCTCGACGCTTTCTACAGTTTCTTCTGTGTTAATATCGTATGTGAAAGTTTTAGATTCGTCTGCGACACTTCCATCCAGTAAAACACTAGCTTCCTTCGTAATGCTTTCATTTGTAACTTGAGAATTCATCCCTTCAGTAAGTGAGCTCGTGTGTGCAGTTGTGGTGTCTTTTTGATTAAGTGTATCAACTGGTGCAAGGTGATTTTCCACGCAATCAGACGTAACTATGTCAAAAACCTCTGGCATTTCATCTATATTCTTCTGGATACTATCAGTTGTAGTTTTCTCTAGAGTAACATCATCTATTGGCACTGTTATATTCTTACTACTTTCGTCAATTTCAGTAACAATTTCTTCTAGAGTATTAACTAAACATTTATCTTGAGTCTTGATTTTTATTTCCTTATTGTCCACATTCATCTTCAAATCATCAAAACCATCCAAATCACTCTTTGCAAGAGATTCTTGACACTTAGAAACTCTTCTCTCAGGAGAATCACCTATTAATGTCACAGAGCCAACTGCTTTCTTAGGCCTACCTCTTCTCTTTTTGATAACTTTAATTACCTCAACCTTTTTGTCTGTTAGCTTGGAAATCTTATACCGCGCTAACCGTTTTGAAAAATCATGTCTTATCAAAGCAACCTTTGCTGATATTGCCCTATTATATTCCTTAATTGATAAACCCATAATTTTTAGCTCTGGGGGTTTACTCTTTGATGTATCAGAATCATTTGTTATATCTACTGGTACACAATCACTGATCCCCTTTACACCAGCAATTCCATTACTGGCACTAACAACATCGTCATCATCATCGCACAAGTCAATCGGCTCATTTGATTGGCTATTGTTAAAAACTCTAGGACTGATATTATCAAGTGTAGTTGCACTCATCACGAACGGAGAGTTAATATCATTGGGAATAGACGTATGTGAAATCCGATTTAATGTTAAGTACTTTAAAAAAGCATGGTGCATATCTTTTCTAGCCATAACCAATTTGGCTGTACAACTTGCTAATATTCGTTGTAGTTGATTATGCATATTGGCGAGATCCTGATAATTCTGTGCACTCCTCGACAAGTATTGAACCTTCTCAATTTCTGTGAGTAAATTATGCCCCTGCACTCTGGCAGTTCCCACTGCTTTCATGAGCCAATCCAGTTTTATCTTCGATTTAGAGCTTACAACCTGAATGTTCGGTTGGCATTGAATCTGAATAGGTTCTTTGGATGTGGTACCTGGAGGTAGTATAGCCTTTAATAGTGAAGGCATCAACGTGGCCAATGCAGGTAACGCACTTTCGGAACTAACATGGAACTTCACAATAGGTGCATGAGCGAGCGCCGCGTTTGATTGCAGTTGTAATGTTTGGAATAGATTTGGCTGAGGAGGTGGTGTTTCTGGTTTATTTTTATTAGTTGTAGAAGCTATACTTGCAACTTGCTTCGGCTTTTTTTTTCGTTCAGGAACAAACTCTTCATCAGAATCGAGTGTTTTACGTTTCTTCCTCTTACAGCACGTTGATATATCATCTTTTACCATAATAATGTCCCTTTTGGTAACAGCCAACCTGGAATAATGCCAATATATTTTGTTAATTTGATTAATTTTTAAAGTACTTAACTGAAATACTCATATACTAACTTTAATTGCTTCACACTATATTCATGTAAAACATGAGCAGTTACACGAAACTTTGAAAGTTGTTTAGAATCACATAGAAAACAGTGCCATTCCTCTATTGTTCTGATTTGTGTAAGTGCCAGGGCACCTAAATTTCTCTTCACACAAGTAGAACAAAATACATAAGAACAAACTGAGCAGCAAATCACAACTCCTCCTTGTCCACACCATTTGCAATAAATTTCACTGCCATCCTCATCCTTTTCAAACTCTCCAATACCATAGAATTCATAGCAACTATAACACATCAGTGTATTTAGCACAGGATGAATATATCTGTTCAATTGTTCTATTAGTGATGTGCCAATATGTACATTACATACAGTACAATGTAGTTTTGCTTTCTGTAGATATTCTACTTCAGAAAATGATGGATCTATAAGTGTTGATTTCTCAATTGTGTTCAGTGGATGTGGAAGCTGCTCTGGTTTAAAAGTAAACTGGTTATCCAGTATCACTGTAAATATAACAAATATTAGTGTAATTAACATTGATTTAAAGATGCCTACTAAAGGTCCAAACATAAAACTTACATCTGGCTCGTAAGGATGCAGGTAATGTACATAAATGAGCTTCAGGTGATTCCTCTGGTTCAACAGTTGGTGCTACTAAAATTCAAATAGATGGTAACACACACACATATATGAGAAACTTTATCAAACCTATTTGCAAGGGGGTATCATCCACGTCCATACAAACTTGGGGGCATAAAAGATTTTCAATCATATCCATCTTTAGGTTATATTTTATGCTTCTTATAAACTGAATTATGGTTAAAGATTAAAAATCATAGTTTTGAACAAACAATCACCACTAACAGCAGTACGCAAATAATGGCAAAAACAAGAAATATGTTTGCTACTAGTTTAAAACAAAAGTAATTATGTGTCATAAGTTCACAGAACTTTTGTCGTTTGACTCGTTTGACTGCTTCGTTCTTCATTTGTTTCGTTTATTCGCTAATGACATGATCGCAGTTTGTTGCACTCGGTTTAACTCGGCTGTAATTTTTGAAGTAAATTATCTGCATTTAGTTTAAACATTATTTTAAATATATATAAAAGAGTATTTTAAAATAAATAAGAATAGAATTAATTAATTAATTTATTTTATAAATAAATAGGTAAATATTGCAAATTTTGAATTTTTCGGAATTGTTCGGATTCCACCGTTAGCCGCGATTGGCTAAAGACCTCAAGCTCAATCGTTTGCTTGTTCTTGGCGGCTGAAAAATATCAATTGTCGACGTAGCCAACTTTTAATACTTTTGAAGGCATAAACGACAATAATTAAATATATCTCATAAGTTATAGAAAATAAATACACCGTAAGGAAGAATGGCGTAAGTTATCTTTACAATTTTACTCAAACATATGTTCTAACCTGTAATTATTAACATTTTAGGTCAAAAGTAACATTCAAAATAACATTAACGTCAGATCCCAAGTTACCATTCAAAGTGTAAGTACTTATTTACCTATTTCATCTGTTATTAGTCATGGTAGTTAGTTGCTGCAGTACACAAATTTTGTTTCAGATTTTACTAGCAACTAACTGCCATGGCAAAAAATGATGAAGCTAACTTATTGGACATTCTTCATAATATAAGTCAATATGTCAGGGTCTATGAGGGTGCATTAAAAGATGCAGAGTGTGATTATATTTTTGATTCATTCAAACTAGCCAAGTTTGTTGAAAATGCAATAGACAAAGCTGATGGTGAAGGTCATTTGAACTACCTAAAAACATGTATAAGATTATACAATCAAAAAGAGTTGAAAAGAGAGTGTAGTTATAATATTGAGTTTTATAAAAAGGCAACTTCAATGCTATTAACTAAATACTTTGAGTCAAATAATGAGTCTTGTGATGTGGCAGTGAAAATATTTCTGGCTTTGAAATCTCAAGAAGATTTGTGTAGTGTGTTAACAAATATTATTAATGAAGCTGAGAGTATCAAAATAATTAGAAATTATGTCTCATCACTGAGTGTAGAACAAGTTAATTGGGAAGAATTAAGTAATGATTTACTGGTAAATTCCTGGAATCAAGATATAAACACCAATTCAAAGCTCATTGCTAAGAATATAGATTCAATGCTCAGTGTTTATAAAATTGAACAAAACATAAAAATCTTGCTCTATATATTGAACTCAAATGATGCAAGCATTGATTTAAAGGATTTAATATTAGATAAACTAAAACCTAAAATGTTAGATCGAACAACATTAAGTGAGAAGTTCTGGTTGGCATTAATAAGCAAAGAACTGATTGAAATAATTATACAACTATCTGCAAAATGTAGACATTTCTGTGAGTTGTACATGGATTTTATAGTGTATATTGTAACAATGTTTAACTATGAGGAGGATTTATGGGTTATTGACTCAAATTCACTGTGTAGCTCAATAACATTCAACCACATCTGCTTAATATTAAGCAAATTTTATAATTCAAATGCTATTCAGTTGAAGAATTATTCAAGGGAGAGAATAAATGATGCAAAAAGTAGTATAGGCACTAAAGTATGGTTTGAAATTGAAAATAAATTGGTTAACTTATAATTTGTTGTACTACAGTTTGAGTGTGCCGGAGAATACACCCTTCACTGCTGTGCTTAAGTTTGCCGCAGAGGAATTCAAAGTTCCACCAGCGACATCTGCTATTATTACTGATGATGGTGTAGGGATCAATCCACAACAAACAGCAGGTATTTATCTCAGCTTTGAATGTACAATGCGTAATTGTGGTTTTTGTGTTATGTTTCCGGTGTACTTACTGCCTTCTTCAGTATAAGAAGACACTTTGTAACCAAAATTTCAAAACTAAGAAATACTTAATTTTTATTTGTTTGCCATTATTTTGTTGCAGGTAACATCTTCTTGAAACATGGCTCTGAGCTGCGGTTAATTCCTAGAGATCGTGTCGGACATCAATAATTTATTATATGTATTAATTGTTTTGCTCTTAGGTATCGATTTTTATGTTAAATAATTGAAGATTTAATAACGATGGCTGAAGTTTAAGGCAATGGTCTTCTGATATTTGCTTTATTGCAAGTAAAGTTATTTTAGAAAAATAACATTGTCATTACTACCAGTTTGATTGATCTTGCATTGTAAGACTGCAAACCATCAAATAACCATGTTTAAATTCATTCACATTAAAATTATTCCTAGCTGATGCATTGGACGCTTGCTTGTGTTTTTATAAAATAACAGCTTAATGCTAAAACGGCGATAAATAGAAATCAATTCAAGCTTAGCTCTTTTTCACAGTGATAAAAATGTCTGTTTAAACAAAATTGAACTCTCAATCTCGTTTCAAAAGAAACTACGTCAACACTTCACAAAATGATTATTACTGTTTCTTGAAACTTTTCAAAATTGGATAAATATTATCAAAGGCTTCGTAGATTTCTTGCCGCACTTTCGCGCCTGTAAGCACTACCTTACCGGACACGAAAATTAGTAATACTATCCTAGGTTTCACCATTCGATAAATCAGTCCAGGGAAGAGTTCGGGTTCGTAGGAACTGAAAGCGCTGTGTGTTAACACCAATCCTTCCAGTCGTATTGGAAACTTGACGTCACAGCTGCCCACCATGTTTTGAATTTTAAAATCTAAGAATTTTGCTGGGAAGCCTAACTTTTGAATAATACGCGCGTATTTCCTAGCTGCTAATCTTGAATCTACTTCACTTTTGGCCCCTGTGCACACCATCTTACCAGATGAGAAGATCAACGCTGTTGTCCGAGGTTCACGAATTCGCATAATTACAGCTGCAAAACGTTTTGGATTGTATTCTGCATTACGTGCGTGTAGAGCTATCTTTTTGAGATCTAATTTACAATTTAAATTCACTGTGGACACAATATTCCTAAAAAACATAATTAAACATTAGATTGGAATTCAGATGACTCCTTTTAATTAATGAAAACTGAAACCCACTGTAATTGAGGCACAATTGAAGGATCAGCTGAATGTGGGGTCATAGGTGTACCTGGTGCAGGTGTAGTTGGACCAATGCTAGGTGGAGGGACTGAACTGGTTGAGCCTCCAAAGTTTACCATTGGAGATTGAATGTGAGAAGTTTGCTAAAATGGTTTAATTATACAAATACAAATTTTAATTCAAATGATTATACATACAGGTGTCTGTGGAGTGGAAAATCCATAAGCTGCTGCTGAAGCAGAAGATAATTTTCCTTGTGACATCATGCCCATTCCCCCAATACCAAGACCTAATGTGGGTGTTAAGCTTCCCATAGGTGCAAGTGGCGGCATTTGTGATGAAGATGAGGGAAGTTGAGTAGGCATAATGTTTGGTATAATTAGTTGATCTTCTTCTGGTTGATGAAGTGGGGTACCTAAAAAAGTTAAATGTAAGTGAGCATTATAATTTGAAATATATCGGGACAAATCGCTAAATGCCATCGTGTTTATTTTAACAAAGGGGCATCATACAACATTTGTTTATCACATAAAACTAGTGGTTTAGCAATTATTTACCTATACTAGGAATAGAGAACCCGGGGCTGGGGAGCATTTGATCCATGATTAGATTGACTTAGAACACTTGGGTACAACTAATGATAAAAGTTTTCAGTAAATTAGGATCCTTTAATACAGGGAAGCATCTGAACTGCACAAATCAACAACCAGTAACCTAAATTCCCATCGCGAGCCCAAAACGCAAATGGCAGCGGATGCATGAACAAGGACACCCAAGGCATAAGCGAATGACAGCAGACGAAACCAGACCGAACTTTATATGTGGTTAAATGCAATGCAGCGGCCGCCACCTCATGGAAAGCATCGCAACTGTAGCTATCCTCAAGCAGATGCCATCAGATGACGTTGCGAAGAGCAGCACCGGTGTAAAAGTTCGCGAAGTTAGTTCAAACATTAAGTTTGAAGTTAATTCAAACCTAGATTCGGGCAACACGTTTCGTTCCCTCACTGAGCGCGTGTTATTTCAATACTCAAGTTGATTATCATTTGATTGTTGGATTGCAATAACTTAAACTTTGTATAATACAAACAACATTGATTTCTGTTATTCAAGTGCCAGACAGTAATGCAATTGCAAATCTCTTATATTAAAGGCATTTTTAAATCTCTAAATATACTTAAGAAACAATTATCAATAAAGTATTCAAAACCCACAAAATGTCATCCATCATTGAAAACATGATTTATAAGAATTATTCAAGAATTATTTTTTCAATTATTCAAATTATTCAATGAACTATTGTTTAAAAAATAAAGAAAAACGGAGAAAAACTATGAATCACCATGAATTTATACGTTAATCATTTCATTCGTAAGAGGAAGAGCAAGTCTGACATTGTATGTTCATTAATTTAATGAAGTATTTAATCAAATTTGATTTAAATAAATGTAGATATTAACAATAGTTGAAACATCATCAAAAAATAATTACTATTTTGGCTAATTTTAGATGTTTTGAAAATGCGCATGAAGAATCAGTCCAGGCATGTAAACCATTCATAAGAAATAATCAGCAAGTACCATATTTTGTAGTTCATGCGCTGATGTATCGCCTTTTACACACAATAGAGAATAGACTATAGCGGAAAAAGTATTATAGTGAGAAAGTTGCTCTATCTCGTATTATTTAATTGATTCAATTTTGATTATGCCAGAAAATTGAGGTCAACGTCTCACATAATACCTCAATTGATAGCTGTATCGATTAGTCTTAACTAATTGCACCAGACTTAATTAAGAATTAAGTCTTAAAAGTGGAATCAAATTTGATAAATTTTGAAAAGGTTGAGAATGGTGATGATGTATTAGGAAAGTGTCACGTATGTTATATCCGACCCTTAAAGTTGCGGATACAGAGAAATACTCACAATGAAAATATGCAGAGTTAACCGTTGAAGATGCAAAAAGTTTATACTGCCGTAATAGAAGAGTTCTTCCTTCTTTCTATGTCACATATATCACTTTCAACTCTTTAAACAACTGTGAAATACGTGAAAATCAGCTTCCAACATTGTTATTTTTGTAATTTTCTATAATTTTGCTTAAAATTTAATCTATTCCAAACATTACCGAAACAATTATTAAACAGTTTTCAATAACAAATAGTGCATTGAATTTTAGTGAATGATTAAAATAAAAGATAAGTTTATCTGTCTTTAATATATATGCTTATGCAAGTGGAATTCTATCTTCTTTTTTCTCTTTCAACAATTGTAAAATTTTTACTTTCTTACACTTGCGTTATGTGAAGAGTAATGTAGTTAGTATGGCGTCTGCTTCTTACCTAGGCGACCCTTTCCCCCCCCTCGCCCTTGAAAAAGCCACACAGTTGGATGGAAATAATCCGCAAGATTAAAGAAGTCATAATAATGATAACGTTTTGTTATTATAGTGTATACAGGAAACAATCAGCATGACAACATAAAGTAAGTTTGTTTATGTTTATTTTTAATAATATTTACAATATAAAATTACTATGTTTGGCTGAAATTGAATGTGCGGTCCGCTTAAAAAATATTTTAAAGGTTGAAAATGTCATAAATGCCGAATTGTTAACCCCGAAGAGTTTAGTGAAGGACGTAAGTGATGCGTGTGCAACTAGCGCAACTAGTTATGTGTGTGATCGAATTAAATAGAATAAGCTATCTTAATGCCCTGCTTTCTAGAGTATAATAGCACCCATTGTTCTTAACAATGTATCATGTGCCATGTTTAGTTCACTTTATAGCAATGAAGGCGCATAGAGAGAAGACGCATTAACTAACTAAAATACACTCTAGTTTTACAGACAGTTACTGTATCCGATTGAGTCGCGAAGTGTTCAAAAAAGTACCAAGTAAACCCAACTCATCTACAACTCTTTATTCTTCACCAAACTCAATCTAGACGAATCCTGACCTATCCCTTTGAAATTGATTGCATTTCAAGCGGGAGCACCCCAGTACGGTCAGCTTAGTCGAGCTGGGGCCGGTCCTGTTCTAAATCCGGTCCAATCCGCAAATATAACTAACTTCTGACAAGCAAGGCACCCGGTTTTCAAATGTAAACAATAGCAATTAGCTCTTTAAGAAAGAATTTGGCAATATTTCGACTGTAATCTGACACATCTTTCAAAGTACACTCTGCGACAACAAAAATCTCTTTAAAAGCACTCACTTCCTAGCCGTCCTGGCCGCAACCTCATTTTTCCGGAAACTAATAACTCAGCCATAATTGAGTAAGACAGAGTATACCAACAACATAAAATGCTCATTCATCTAGTTCCAATAGTATTCTCCCTTCAGACCATTAACTGTTGCGTGCTTTTCAAATTTAAAAAATCATCCAGCTTTTTCAATATACAGACATTTCTAATTAGATCAGAAGTAATTAAGAAAATTCTAAGAATCTTATAATAATGGTAACTGACATAGAGAGTAAATAAACTTATTTGGAGTATTGTTGAGTGTGGTTACGAAGTGTTTAAGATTCATTATGTTGGAAAACTGCACTATACACTTACTTTTTGTCTTTAGGTAAGAACGTGTTCGGCATGTTGCCTTCTTCAGCATGAATAGCATAGTATCATAAATTACTTTCATACTGAAGAAGGCAACATGCCAAAAACGTTCTTACCGAAAGACAAAAAGTAATTGTATAGTGCAGTTTTTCAACATAATAAATCTAGCATGGTTAAAGTAATGTGCCTGATTATACTTTCTCCAGCAACTTCAAGAGGTCGACAGAATAGTACTGAAGTAATTCCACTCAAACAATATTTCTTATCAGATTCAAGATCTAAAACTACAATGCTTAAGGCATGCTTCTATTGTACAATGCATTGACAATATTTATGTATGGAATACTGACTTATGAAGGTTTACAAAAGATCTAATTTTTCAAGTTTTTTATAAAACCTAAAGATAATTAAAATAGCATTTAATTTAGAGAAATTATTAGCGATGTTATTATACAGCCAGATTTCTAAAGAACTATTAAAAAAATTATAAGAAAATCTTACGCTTACCGCAAAGTGCAACAAATGCACTTTAATGGTATCGTACAAACATAATCTTATTATTTTTTTGAAGTATTATTGAGTGTGGTAGTGAACCACACTTACTTTTATTCACTTGTTAAAACGTTGAAGGCATGTTGGCTTCTTCAGTATGTTCCATCAACGTAATGAATCTTAAACACTTCGTAACCACACTCAACAATACTTTGAAGTTTTTAATATTAATTTTGTTGATAAAATTTCACTGTAACACTGACATTCACTTGATAAAACAATTCTACAATATTCAATTTTATTCCATTCTGTTCTACAATAGATTCTGAAGATGACAACATGCCGAAAACGTTCTATTAATTGAATTTTAGTAAGTGTGTAGTGAAATTTTATCAACATAATGAATATTATTTTTTTGCTAGCCATGTTACCATCTGTCTGTACCAAAGTGCCGTGATGACAGCAATACGATGACGTTATTATACCTGTGGCACCTATTCACTGAACAGAAATGTATACCAAGTGTACTCTATACTGATAAGAAAATAAAATTAAAATACTTATCATGGTAAAACAGATACCACTTATAGAATTTGAGGATGTCTTCCCAGTTTCAGTATCATCGCTTAAAATCCACCACCGACGAGAATGAAATGAAACCTTGGACCTGCCTGCACATCAACTTTAAATTGTTTACATTTGCAACATGTAGCCTGCCTTTACTTGCATTTGGTTTCTGCATTGGATATGCCTGGATCTATCATTTTGCGCGCTCCACGTACACAGATTGTGGGGCGCAAAATGTACTACCATCAATATCTGCAGCAATAGGTGGTTTTTCTCCAGAGCGAGAGGTATGGAAGGTTGCAATTGCACTGGACTTCCCTCCTAGGTAATATTGATATACTTTTGAAGAATTTATTGTTCATATTGATTCTATCGGTATTTTTTTAGATTGGTTTTGATCTATATTTATTTTAAGTATGATAACTATAGCAGTGGAAGAAAAGTGATCTACATTCGAAGTTTATTGATGGTTATTGAGAACCTTGCTTTGTTATTATTGACCTATTATGATTCAACCTATAATTATGGTAAGGATGTGATGCTTGAATGTGGGCACAATATTGATCTAATGCTGTAAAATATTTAATTTACAGCTATTCATAGCAAATCATTTACTATATTCATTTTGACATCACTACTGCACATGCTCTTACTATATTATTCACATCGAAGAGGAGAAAAGATTGTTAGAATGAAGAACAAATTAGCAGTTATCAACTTTCTTTGTTTCATGCTGGCTATGTTTTTCTTTGTGTTACATGACATTCAATGTCCTGATTATGGTAAGCTTTGCATCAACCAACATGTAACTATACTCAATAGTTCAATTACTTCCAGCTTATAGTTTATTTGCTCTGTGTGAATATATTGTTGTTCTCACAAATATCGCCTATCACGGATCGATCACTTACGACTTTCCTAACAAGTACCTGACTATTACGTGGGTGAATCGCTTAACAATACAACTTGAGGAACCAAGAGTGAAATATATCTTGATGCATGCGTAGGCGATTCCTCTCGAGAATTTCAAAATGTACATAGGTATTAATTAAATACAATTATTTTTATTTCAGAAATCGTAGGAAATGTAGACGGAAAAAGAAGTTGTAATATCTTCCAGAATGTCAGATTCTATCAGTAATATTTTTCAAGAACTGTTCCATCCATTATGGTGTTACTGACTGTGATGTACAAATTTAAATGTATTTAATGTTGAAACATATGACAATTTTCAATATAAGTATTTGTTAATAATAAATTTAGCTCCCCTTACAATGATATTACAAAAATAACATCAAATAATCTCATTGTTTTTTGAAATATTGTGCAGTCATTTCATCAGCAACCATGCGCGCGATCGCGAGCGAACTAGTCGCGCCTGGAGATGGTGCGTTTCTGCAATGCAAAATCCTCCTGCCCATTTCACTATTTTGCGATTTATCGAATACAAAGTCATCAATCAATTCCCCATCAGCTCCCAAAGCTTGAGCACGAACTCCTGCTGGACCATATGAGACTAGATTTCGTTCTAAGGATGGAACAAATCGTTGTAACTGTTTTACTTGCAGACCAGTTGCAAAAGAATACATAATTTCTTTCATTCCTGCCGAAGTGTATTTCACAGCTAATTTTCTAAATCCCGAAAACTTTAATGTATCAGCTAACTCTTTGAGGTTTATATCCGACCATCTGTAGATTTATATAGACATCTTTTACTAAAATACTATTTTAATTCAACTGAAACTTACTTATAACCTTCGCGTTTGAATGCTAAAACTGCATTTGGTCCCAACCAAATTGATCCATCCATTCTTGGTGTGTAATGAACACCTAGGAATGGAAAACGAGGATCCGGAACAGGATAAATATTGCCTTTAACTAATTTCTCTTCTCCAGAATCATTTAAAACAAGATATTCTCCCCTGAATGGCACAATTTTTGGTAACTCTGAACATCCTGACATAATAGCTAATTTATCTGAGTATAAACCACCACAAGTTAGTACATATTTTGCATGTACAATATCCTTCCTTTTAGAACGAATCTCTACCGGATAATCAGGATCTGAACTTGGTTTAAATGCATTTACTTCAAAGTTTAAATATATAGCACCATTAGTCTTTTTGAAATCCTTAGCATATGACTCTGTAACTTGTCTGTAGTCAATTATTCCAGTCATTGGTGACCAAATGGCTTTGATACCAACACAATTTGGTTCAATTGAAGAAATTTGATCACCTTCAATCATTTTTATTCCAGGCACTGAGTTTTGTAACCCTCGCTCATATAAAGTTTGCAAACTTTTTAATTCAGAGGGATGACTTGCAACAATCAGTTTGCCTACTCTCTTATATGGAATATTATTTTGCTCTGCATAATTGTACATTAATCTTAGACCCTGTACACAAAGTTTGGCTTTCAAAGACCCAGGTTTGTAATAAATGCCTGCATGAATAACTCCACTATTGTGCCCACTTTGATGGGTTGCAAGCTCTGACTCCTTCTCAAGAATTACCATCTTAAAGTTTCTAAAGCGTAGGGCAAGTTCCCGTGCACTTGCAACCCCAACGATGCCACCTCCAACCACGACCAAATCATAATTTCCCTTAAAACCACTTAAAAATAGTTACAATTCCAACTTATATATCTACACTATATTTATATATTCATTTATTTACTTACGGTTGATATGTGATGTCTTTTGGCACTATCTTACGAAAAGATTTGATAGTTTGTAGTGTTTTATTCATTTTAGAATAATGATTTCAAAAAAAAACTCACAAGAAAAGAAACTGAAATGTAAACTGTTACAGGTTATAATTTCCCCGTGTTGGCAAGTTGTGTCTATTGAGATAAGTTGATAATTAAAGCTCAAAAATGTTAATACACATATCTCTCTATGTGTGCACACTGAAATCAGAAAACTTCAATACACTGATTAAACTCGCTACGATTCAATATAATCATGCATAAAGTAGCTGACCGTAATAATCATTAAACAGTGGACTTTTGGGTTCTTAAATCAAGACCGCAAAAATGGTGATAGTACATAGAGTACATTTTTTATTGATGGTGATGAAATTCTAAGCTAAGTGTATACAGCGAATTTTAAATAGTTTTTTTAAATTATTTTTGCAATTTTTTTCCATTTTTCTAAAGTAAAAGAATGTAAATTGACATCAAAGTGATCTCTGCATAATCCCCACAACTCCTACGCATTCCCTTATCTTCACAATTAATTATTGATCGATCAACGAACAAATATAAATATATTATAAAAAGTTTACGGTATCAAGTTGAATAAAATCGTAAATACCCTTTAAAAAACTATACCGCTTACAGTTATTCTTGATTGTGTTGTTAATATAGTAATCTTACAGTCATGTAATAATAATAATAATAAACGAACGTCGTAAGCAACGCTTCGAGATATTAGTTTGAGGATTGCATCATTTAAGTTTGTAACAGAAATCTAAACAATGCGTGGAAAATCGTGTGCTTAATGATAATTTTTTTCTCTCTTCATTCTTTTCTTATCTTTTCTGATTTTTTTTAGTAAAGACGCGCTTTTGGTACTCTAAACGTTATGTTGGGTAGGTATGTTTAGTGTAGTAGATATTCCTATTGAAAGCAACCTTGCGAGACACTTGCGGATCTAACACATTATTGCCTATCGTCTCCTTTCATCTGTCTAAAAAAATCATTATAAAAACCATTCATTCCACACGTAATTGTAAAAGTAAAAATAATAACAGCTTAATGTACAATTTCACTAAATCCGGTGCGCGTGCCGTATGCGCACCTTGCCCCACCGACCAAATTGAACATAAACTACACCTAGGGACAATTTACTACTTGCAAGACTTAAATAAACATCGGATTGACACCAAAATCATAGTGATAATGTAGCAGTAAAAAAGACTGATCGTTGGGATGAGATACTTAGAACTTAAATATTATTGAAATTTCTTCTAAGTGAAGCGCGTTCGTGTTGTTGCTAGGTTGCAGGTAAGTCTCCGTCGTCTCTTCGATTATGTGAATGAGGAGCAGGCACGCGCAGAAGACGCGCCATTTCCACTTGTGTATTACATCATTTAATTGAAAACGTACCATTGACGGTTCCTAGTCATCACCTTCCTCTTCTTCAGACTCAGCTTCTTGTAGCCAAGTCAGCCATTGATTCACCTAAACATTAAAAGCGTTTAGTGTACCTTGCCAAATAAACTACGTCGAATAGTGGGTTAATATACCTGAAATAGAGCTTGTCCCTTGCCCGGATACACGTCAGTAAGGTCTTCTTTCCAGTTGAGGAACGCCTCCTCTTCAACAATTGATAAATCGTATAGAGCATTGAACCATCTTAACAGCTGTCCACGTGGGAAGCCTTGTGAATAAAAGTGCACTTGCAGAGCATACACAGCAATCAGCTGAAGACCAGGCTTCTCGTGAAGAAAAGCATGCAATATCGGCTGGTAGCGATCCAAAAGTTGCTTTTCCTTTTCAGTGATGGCCTTGTCATCGCCCCCAGATCCCAACAGCGCTTCCTACATAAAGCAATAAATTAGCCCAACCTCAAATCACACATGATTTAGTCAACGATGTTGCAATCAACACCTACCTGGGTAATATATTTGAGCAGCACGGTCATAAGAGCAGTGATGAAACCAGGCTCGTTAAAGTCAATTGCGCCAGAGTTCTCTTTAATCCATTTGTAAAATTGTTGCGGATTGGGGTCGGTTGCCAGCTGTTTGCTGAGATCGGCCTCCAAAAGCAGCATGGGACAGAGGAACGCCAGACGCTTCTCCTCAAGAATCTGCGCCAAACGCTCCTTGGTACGGTCGTTCTCGGGTACTTGTCCAAGTAACGTTATTTTTGAATCATTGAAAGCAGCCCCAAGCTCTTTCTCATTCTGCAGTTGCCTAATCTCATGCAGCGTGTCTAAGAAAAGCGGGTAGTATGCGCCATGTTCGGTAAACAAAGCAAGATCCTGAAGTGTTATCATCTTTTCGTTATATCCTGCAGCGAATATAACCGACAGTGACCCTGTGATTTTGTCTTTCTCATTCTCGCACTCGTCTATCAGGTGACAGAGCGATTTAAAGGCGTCATTGACAACCACAGCGTTGAACTGGTTCTCACGTTTCAGCTCAGCGAGCAACTCGACAAACTTGGCCTTCTCCTCATTGCTCTTTTCCAGCGTGACAGTTTTCAGCGTATGCATAAGAGCGTCCTTGGAAAACTTCTCGGGAACCTTTTGCTCCTTGTAACATTCAACAGATTGCTGTAGTGTAGACTCTCCTTTTACGTAGTCATCACTGATGGATGCAAACTTTTTGAACACTTCTTCTTTGCTGGGTCCTTGCTTCTCCTTTTTCAGCTGTTTGGGTTTCTCCGTTACAACCGGTTTGATTGGTAGAGGTTCTTTGTGAAGGGGCGCCTGTGGTTTCGACGTAACAGAGGTTGGATTGAGTGGTGGGTCAATGGGCTTCGAATTCATCATGTTTTGCGTCTTCACCGATGGTTTGCTAAAGAGCATAGAGTTTGGCGGTGGTCGCAATTCCAACTCATTCAGATTTTGCTCCTTAGATACAATTAGGTTGCGTTTAAAACGTGGTGCTAGCTCCTTGTTAGATTCTGAAACATTCGTTCGTACGTTTATTTGCATGTAGATATAAAACTAGTGCACTTACGGTTGTTGTAATTATTGCCGCCATTACTCTGGTTGTGCTTATACTGGCCCCGTTGTGTATTGAAATTATTGAAGTTGACGGATGAGCGCTGATTGTTATGCGCACGGTAATCACGATTGCCACCGCCTCCCCCGCCGCCGTAACCATTGGAACCGAAGGGATGCGTCGGAATTAGGTGGGCGGATGAAGAATTGAGATGCAAGCCGCCGAGCGGCCCCATAATCATCTCGTCGAGGCCTGAACGCGTCTTCATTGGGTGGCGGAATAGGTCGGGCACGTTAGAGCGGTCCGAGTCGCGGTCGCCGCGATGCTCGCGGTCCCCGCGATGATCACGGTCGCGCCGATACGATGAGCGATCGTCGTCATTCGGTCGGATTTGGTTGATGGGTACGGGACCCTCAACCACGGCAACCTTTCGTGGTTGCCACCTGTCCTTACGGAGATCAATGATGTCCTTGAGCATGAAACGGATGCGCGGCTGTAGGTCCTGATGATCAGCCAGCGCCTCCATGCGCTCGAAGTACTGGTCCATCAGTCCTTTGCCCTTGTCTGTGTCCAAGATGCGCCCGCAGGTACGCAAAATCTGGCACAAGCACTCGAGGTCTTCGGAGGGGTCATCGCCGCGACGCGCGCACAGTAATTCCTGGATGCAGCGATGTAGGATGCTTCCCGAAAGAATTTCCAGCTTGCCGAGCTCCCCGATAAACTTAATGTTGCCGAGCATCTTGCGCTTGGCCAGATGCCGGCGCTCTTCGTCCTCCAACGTCTGGCTGTTGCGAGTGCCATACTGTTCAAGCAGCTCCGAGCGATGCTCGAATTCGACCTTACACTTATTGAGCAGCAGCAGACGGAACGTGCAGGCGCGATCTGGTGGTTCAAAGTTAGGCGCTTCCTCAGACAGCCGCTTGCACAGCTGTGCGTACATAGACGAGTACTTAGGCTCATCGAGCGCCTTGTCAAAGATCAACAGGATGACGCCCTTGAGGATAATGCCAGAGGAGAGCTCTGTGCGCAGCAGGTCATCGCTCAGCTTCTTGAACTTGTCTGGAGTAAGCTTGTTAAGGATGCCGCGCACCTTGCGGAAGACGAGGTCGTGGCGGGCATCACTCGCCGTCGAAGCATCCTTGTGTCGCAGAGTTGATGGAGGGACCCAGCGTCGGTTGGCGGGGGGAAATTGTTCCTTCCCCGAAACACGAGCTTGTGGCCCCGTTTGCCTGGGGCACTCCGTCGTGGTGGGTTGCTTACCACCGGCCGCAAACCCTTCTCGCACAGGCACTGTAGTTTCGTAGGTCGCTCCTCACTTGCTGGCCCAACTAAAAGCTGCAAGCAAACGCACTCGGTTAATTATACACGTGTGATCGACTGGTCGGATCAACAATGCGAGGAGAAGAATGCAGCATTGAGACGGGCGGATGAATGTCCTGGCGCAGAACAACAACACACCACATACAGTAGAAACAAGACATTCGCCCCGACAAAACGCAAGGAGCGAGGTTAATGACCAGTGCGAGGTCCGTGATTCACGCGAGCGTATGTGCCGTGAGTGCACGGAGCGCAGCGCGGACGCGCTAGGGGAGAGAGGTCAAATTCAAGGCCTCGCGCGCGCACATACCAAGGATGTCTCGGAGTCGCAACAAAACTATGAATCAAGCGAATAAAACGCCGTGCTTGCAGGTGCAAACAGTAACAAAATTCCGCGTGCCAAACATCGCGTTTTCCGAAAGGAAAAACAGCGCGCGCGCTGCAGGCTCGTCCAGCTAGTGCATGCGCATGCAGTCGATGTGGGTCAAGTTTAAAAGGCCCATTTAGGCCACGACTCCACCATACGCAACCAGGCGATTAAAACAAAAATGATGCAGTTTGCAGCGTAAATCACGCGGTTAATTTATAATGCGTGCACTAACTTCTTGCGCTCATGAATGAGCGGCATTGTTTAATTAGGCGGATTTGCGCGACGCGATGCAAACACACTCGCCCGCGGGCCAATAACTTTATTGCAGCATACACACTCCGAACAAACAAAGTCGACCGACGCAAGTTCGTCGAAACAAACGTCTAACACACCCAAGTGCTAATAAACCCAATAATTTCGTCCAGCGATCAGCGCTATTGACGTTTTTAATGTTATCGGGCAAGACGACAATGAAGCCACTATAAACACGACGAAAACAATCGACGGCGAGAGCAGCCAATCATTGCAGTCTCAAAAACACCGAGAATCGACACAGATTGACGGAACGTATTAAATCTTCTAAATGTCTTAGGAAAGAGAGACTAAACTAATCGCAATGTTTTTTTTTGTGAATGGCGCGTCGTCTAGACCAACAAGCGATGCGCAGTTAGGTCCATTGCACCCCCAAATCCATCCACCCTGACAAACGACCCCCAAAATCAGCCAGACTAGCAAAAACTTCACGGAACACACGCGCTCCATACAAACGTCGGACAAAAAAGCAACCAACACGGAGTCTGCTTTGACTCACCCGTCTCTGATTAAGACGAATTTCTATTATTCACACATCACACAAAGGAAGACGACGCACGGCACGCAGACAGATTATATGAATCAAACGGCGCGATTCAACCAAACCGCGAACAAACAGCGCATCGCGAATTAACAAAGAGTAGTACGTCATTGTGCGCGCTCTAATCGGACATTTGTTTGTCCGCTAGTACGCACAGATTCTAGAAATATCCCGGTGCGCCCATCGGCACTAGTTTTACGAAATAAGACGTATCGCTGCAATCGCCCGCTAGGTCGCCGTTAGTACGTGCAAAAAAACTCCAGCGCGGAAAGGTACAAACGAATCGCAAGGCTACATCACAAAAGGCACTTACCAATCGGGATTGTTAAGTGCAGTTTGGTTAGAAAATATCGCCGTCGCAGGCTTACAGAATATAATGCAATTTGATGGATAAAGCGGTCATGTTAGTCGCGCGCAAGCGAAATGAAATGGATGAGTAGTATGAACACTTACAGGGCCGATACTCGTTGTTCGTGAGAGGGCACACTACACTGATGGCCAACCGTGCGCTTGCCTTGGCTGCTGCTGCCGCGCGCTTCGGGTCTTTCGGCGCTGAGACCGCGTGTGTTGGCAGAAGCGCGTTTGTGGAGAAAACGCCGAGTGCGCACCGCCACCGTCTGGCGTCTCACTTGCACGCGCGGCGCTCAGTTTGCGCACCTCCTCTCGCCCACACCCAACCGCCCAACGCTCGAACGCGCTAGAATTGACGCGCGCAGTCACGGGAATTTCTACAAATACAAAGATTCTGCGCTGGATAGTCACCGGACGAGGCCAAAATTGCAAATACTAGTCGAATTTTGACCGAAACATGAAGAATGAATAAAACAAATGACACAAAACGATATATTTTATGCAAAATGTCAATTATGATAGAAGACTGCTCCACTTGACAAACGCAGTACATTCGCCAGAAGTGCCAACCGAATTCTAACGAATCGCACTAGATTTAAAAGATATTAATGACTCACGCGATATTCGGAAATATCGCAGTAAGTTTCACAATTGCACACTTGAAGAACTGCATTCTAAACATAATCTAAAACATTTGTCAATGCAGTAATAAAATAATGCAATATACATATATTTTTTGGCAACAAACATACATTCGTCGATTTAAAGCAACAAGTCAGATCATAAACTTTGCAAATCACAAATGTAATACATAATTTACACGTGAAAACTTAACAACCATATATATGAATAACTATTCTATTAATAAAATCCATGATTTGGCATACCTTACCAAGTAATTAATAATCTCTTCAGTGCGTAAGTACGGAGCATCCAAAGTTACACCTAAATAAGTTGCCTTACACATTGACAAGCGGTAGTAATCTGCTCCTTGTTCGAGTTTCCTCAATCTTGAAGAGCTGACACGGCGAAAATACAACGTGCCGACGCGGAAAGTCATAGATTATTGTGGTGTGGAATGCGATGTTGCTGAAGACAACGACGTATTCACAAAAAGCAAACTTTGAATAAGCTACAACATTGGATAAACATAGCAATCATGTAACAGAAATATCATATTAAACTCATACTATAATCACTGCAGTAGATATTGTGTTCAATAAAGTAGTACATTGCAAGCAGAATGCCAGAAACATTTATCACAGCAAGACGTTTCTTAAGCCTAAGTCCATATCTTTCACTTGCAGTCAACTTATTCATTGAGTTCAGGTATATCAAGAGCACCATGTAAAGTTCTGAGGTAATGATAAATGTTGCAAATGACTTTTTGTGCATTGCTGAAATAATGCATCTCTAAATTAGTACAATAGTCAGAGATCCAAATATTTTATACTCACAATAATAATTAGTTGAGTCATAAAAAGACAATGACATCAAGGCACAGTTTTCAAGCAAATTTAGAACTGCCAGAAGCAATATCAGCAAGCTTTTATCTTGGCACATATCCAAATAGAATTGCACATAGTCTCTTATCAGTAAAACCCTAAAACAAAACATTACACATGTAATTGAAGCATTTGTGTAGAAATAACAAATACCTAGGTATAAAAGTTAAGGATATTGCAGCCTTCCACACTTCTTTCTGAGGTGAATATCCACCAATCGCGGCTGATAGGGACGGCAGGATGTTGAAGGCCCCACAGGCTGTGGCTGTCGAGCTATTAAAATTGTACGCGAGGGAGTAAAACACGCAAAAGGCAAAGGCCAAGCAGGGCAGACTACACGTAAACAATGCATACTTTTTGAACTTTACGCGAAACCACGGCGCGCCGTCGTCGTCAAAATCGGACAGACGTTTGTAACGCGCGGTTTTTGAGTGCATCGCGGTGAATAACTAATGACATTCGAGCATTGCATTGCTGTTGGAATAGTAAATAGAAATCAGCATCAACTGCCATTTAATCTATTTGGGAGACATTTTAGAGCACACAACAGGTTAGGATCGGGAACAACACCTACACCCGACGCGCGCTGCACTTTTCTAGCCATTGCAGTGCTGCTGGTATTACTGCAGGATGAAATAAACATAAAATGATATGTTGCGCCATCTTTATTTTATGAAAAATACGCAATCAGAAAAGATATAAACGGTTTCTGCCAAAAATAATCTATATGTATAATTACAACTTCCCATCCTATATAAAACATTAAACAAATTCTTAAGTATTATTAAACATTTTCAGCATTTATATCGTATGTTGCACCATTTGATAAGATTTCCATTTGTCGAAGTAATTCTACACATGCAGCATACTTTGCAATCTCAATAGATAGTCCACATCCAAATGCACACAAAGGAACTTGTGTGTTCACAGAATATAAAATTATGCTAAGTTTATCTTCTGAAAAGTCATCAACTGTCAATTTCAACTCCAGCGTTTTTAAAAGGTGATTTAAGTTTTCCTCTGAACAAGGTTTTTCAAAATACTGTAAGCAAAAATGATGAGCACATTTTTATACCCAAACAATGCAATATAACATACTTGCTTTACATCTGCAAAAGCAAGACCTTTGTTTTCAAGATGTTTCCTTAAATTATTTCTATACTCAGTTAGTTTAATGGTATAGTTGCCTTTATAAGTAAAAGACACTTCTTTGTATCTATCAACAACATCCATATCTGCAGGACATATTTCCAACATATCTGATGTATGCTCTTTAACCACCAATGGTACAATACCATCCAGTCTTTCCAAAATTTGCTTAGCAACATTTTGACGTGCCTGTTTCTTTGTACTTGCAGTACTTCTTTCAACAATTGAGTTTCCTAGTTTTCCTTCATAGGTGAAAACTTTTTGATGTGGAGGCCCCAAGTCAGATATAAGATCATATACTGGTTCTGGCAAGTCATTCCTCAAGCAAACATCATCCAAATCTCCAATGTAGTTTATAACTTTTTTCAATTCCATTTCACCATCAGGTGGTATTTGTTGTGCCATTTTCTCCACATTTGGTGGCACACAGTCCATGTTAAATTGTTCCTTGAGTAATAATAAGGCATTTTTAGCTGTTTCTTGTTTAGCTTCCTTTTTGGAACGACCTTTACCTAAGAAATGAGAATTAGAAGAATTTGCCAATTAAGTTGCGTAATTTCTTACCAGTTGCAGTCACAGCAAGAACATCCACAATATATTCAAATACATTTTCATGAGTTCCTTGTTCTTGTGTGATGAGTTGATAACTTGGACCACGACCACATTCTTTCATGGAAAGTTCTTGCAAAAACATTGCTGGTGTTTTATTAGACATTGTCAATTTTGGATACAACAAATTGGAAATTTCGTTCGACAAGCATTAAGTTTCGCAGTACGACGGTTTATTTTCAGTTAAGGAGGTTAGATTTTATTTTACAGCGTTTATGTGCGATATTAGTTGCCTACCTATAGAAGCAATTTGTGGTCATTATAAAAATGTGTGGTTATAAACTTACTAATCACTTTGCTTATCTGCTCTGGTCTGTTTAGGATTTGTGCCAACAATGCACTAAAACGATAATTAATTAAAACAAAACGAGACTCATTTCGGCTGGACGTGGATCCGGCTTTATCCAATATGTGGGCCCTTCTCACGCCAATTTTATTTTACGGATCTGCGTTCGTAGTGACCGGATTTCTGTCTGTAAGAAACAAATGACAATAGTAACAACAGGTGCCTGAAACAATGTTAATTACTTGTTTCAGGTATGTATCTTTTTAATTTCGACAACACAGACCTTCCCAGCCATAAAGAGAAGTGAAAAGGAAAAGTATTTTAAGGATTATAGAACCAACAAACAGATTACATTCCCAAATATTAACGATAAAGCTACTGTTAGTATAAGTATTGTGGTTCCAGCTTACAATGAAGAAGAAAGAAGTGTGTACATTTAAACAATATTAATTTTATTGTTTTATATTATTACAATTATTATTATATTTTAGTTAAACCTATGCTGGAAGAATGTTTGTGTTTCTTACAAGAGCGATCTAAAGAAAAGAAAGACTTCTCATTTGAAATTATTATAGTAAGTGATGGTAGCAAAGACAAAACTGTTCAGGTTGCTACTGAAATTGGTGAATCAGTAGGTTCTGATCAGATTAGAATATTGGATTTGGAAGCTAACAGAGGTAAAGGTGGTGCAGTCAGATTGGTATGTCTTTCTTATTATAAAGATAATTGAGATTATTAAGGTTAAGAACGACTTATAGGGTGTTCTAAGTGCAAGAGGGGCATTAATTCTTTTTGCTGATGCTGACGGCGCCACAAAATTTGCTGACTTGACAAAATTAGAAGCTGCTGTTGAAAGTTCCATCAAATGCAATTATCTACTCAACTATGAAGCTATCTCTGATAAAGAAGCAATGGCCATTGGTTCTCGTGCTCACCTGGAGGAAGCTTCAATCGCGACGAGAAGTCTCTTTCGCACAATTCTCATGTACGGATTTCAATTTTTAGTTAAACTTCTTGCAGTAAGAGGAGTATCTGATACTCAGTGTGGATTCAAACTGATGACTAGAGAAGCTGCTAGGAAGTGTTTTAATAGTTTACATGTTGAAAGATGGTAAGACTTTATTACTTACATATTAACTAGTTTATTCTAAAACACATCTAACAATTATTTTTTCATGAATTGCAGGGCTTTTGACGTGGAAATGCTCTATATTGCGCAAAAACTGAAGATACCCATTACCGAAGTTGCTGTTAACTGGACGGAAATTGATGGTTCCAAGATTACACCATTCTGGAGTTGGTTGCAAATGGGAATTGATCTGCTTTTAATTTGGTTGCGGTATTGGATTGGCGCATGGAAGATAAGTGCACAAAAATCTTCATAATTTATCACTTAGTTATGGGATTATATTTAATGTGTTATGTTGTGTAATGAGTGTCTAGTGTGAAAGCAAAACTTTCCATGTTTTCTATATTTAAACTAGGAAGACTAAAAAGTAAATTGCGAACGGGCAACAATGTTGTTCATCTATGGCGTGTGAATGATATTTAAATTTACAGCGTTTGCTAGTAAATAAAGATTCTATACCTTTGGAAAATACAGTATATCACTACTTGGAGACAGTTGTAAATTTCAGCTAGTTGTTTATAGCGATAAAATGCATGATAATAACCTGAAGTTAGTAAATTAATTAGATAATATAATGCAGAATAATTTAGCAAATTTTATTATATAAATTATATTAGGATTGCATAAAATGCATGGACTTGTGGTTGCACGCGTTCAAGTCACGCTTTATGGGAAATTATAGTGGCTACGCGGGACCGTGGATTACTACCATCCTCAGTTGGTTTGTTTAAGGGCATGTCATTATAGGCATGGTAGGGGTTTAGGTGATTAAGCGGGGACAATTATGACATTTTATAGCTCAAGAGCTGATGCAACCACTGTTGCTTGATTACTTCTTATTAATTAGAAGAACCTTAAAATTGAGCTCAAAGTAAGCTAATTTTTGAAATTTTATTAAACACACATCGGAAAGTTTCTAATTGGAATACTATTAGGGTTAGTGGAATGTTTTTGCTGCATATTTTCTAGTAATTTGGGATGTCATGTAATTTGAAGTTATTCTACGGGGAAACATTTCCAAGATCGCAAGTGATTTTGGTCAGCTAGGCCCTGTAAAACTCTATGAAGAATATGTTGTTCCCAAACAACAATTTGTAATTTTAACACTAACACTCATATTTTCTTCTAAAACCTTGCCACAAATTACAGCAATCGGGTTTACTTATTTTGTGTACCTTAAGTAAACTAGATTTCTGATGGATTTTCATAATACTTTATAAATCAGAATCAGATGTACAAATTATTCTAATTCACATAGTAACAGATAATGAAAAAGGGTAATAAAATACGTCACATTAAAAACATCTAATTACTTCTAAATAAATGTTAGATAAGAAGCACGGGCCATCCGACATATAAATAATATAAAAAGATACCCGTAAACTATTTATTATTTATCCACTGTTCTATATAAACAATAGCATTTGCTAGTATTACACAAAATGGCAATAACTTTAGCAGACTGTAAGAAAATAATCGTGCGATACACACGAGATGATTCAGTTGCAATTGGGTACCAAATTGTTCCCCTTAGTGACTCCCCTATAGGCTTCCTTGGGGATCACTTCCGGCTAAGTATTACCTACCAGAACACACAAAAAAGGTTAGTAGTTGCCAACTTCTTCCTAAAAACCGTTCCCAGAGGGAATGCAGACTTTACAGAATACGTCCAAGACATGGGTGTATTCCGCAAGGAAGCCACAATTTACAGGCAAATCCTCAGTGATTTTCAAAAGTACCACAGCCAACCCATCTCTGCAAAATGCTATCTTTCCAATTCAGAACGTTTTCTAGTCCTAGAAGATCTCTCTAAGAGAGGCTACAGAATGGTACAATGCATGTCACACGAACACATGGTTCAATTGATGAAAACACTTGCACGATTTCATTCATCTTCCATCATCTATGAGGAACAACGTACATTACCAGGAAAAGCTTATAGACTGATAGAGCACTACCCGGTGGAGCTACAAGAAACCACCTTCAATCCAATTGAAGGTAAGCCAAGGTACAAATGGGGACAGACAACATCTAGAGCAGTGGCTGATACCATATTGAGGCAAAGTGAACAATATAAGAAAATAAGTGAAGAATTTGTCAAATTTGCAACAGCAGATATCTTTGAATATGTGTTCCCAAGTAAGAAATATCGTAATGTGATTAACCACGCGGATTTGTGGAAGAACAACACACTCTTCAAAGGTAGTGAAGAATGCGTTATAGTCGACTTTCAGTTAGTTAGGTATACTCCACCTGCATTGGATCTAATGACAGCACTGCATGTAAATTGTACAAGCCAATATCTCAAAGAAAATATGGATTATTTGTTGGACATATATTACCAAACGATCAAGTCATGTTTAGATAATCATGATATACCAATTGAAGTGATATTCAAAGGCAACGAATTTTATGAGAGTATAAAAGAGTATGAAATTGCCTCACTTTCAGAAGCTGCCATGTTTGGTACGATTATCTTTATTGGAAAAGAATTGGGCCAAAAGATAACAGAAGATGAGGAAGTTTTCAATGAGTTCAACTATTATAATAGAAGTAAATATGTCATGCAAGAATTGGAGAACAATCCCAGCTTTGAAGAAAAATACTCAGATGTTTTAAACAGATTGATTGCTTGTTTACTCACACGACAAAGTTTAAATAAACGGTAAAAGTGATTTAAATATTTTAAAACTTCTTTCTTCACAATTTTAAAAGTTTTCAACAAACATTGAACGCTTGTTTGCCATTACCTACCTTCGATAAAACGTAAGAAGTCCAAATTTGTGATGATACTAACCACTTCTTGCTTTGAGTTATTTGCGGCTAATGCTATAAAAATAATTAACATATACAATTTAACGTATAGTGAATACGCTAATAGTAATTGACTTACGTTTAGTAATTACAACATAAGGTTCAATCTCCATTATCCGGGATACCAAACCCAAATTAGTATCTTCTGTTATCTTGTGGAACATCATGGTACCAGCCTTTTTGATTGCATCCTTCTTTGTAATATATCTACTCATCATTTTCTGTGTCAAAATCTGTGTTGTGCTCATGGCCATCAAGCCGCCATCTTCATCTACAATCGGCACTTGATCTACGTTATGAATGGTCATCAGCTCTAATGTTTCACCGCAGGTAGTTGTTAAATTAACTGTGAATGGTGCTTGAAGACTTAATTCTTTCATTTTAATATCCCACCAACTATAATATAATATTGTAAATTAAACAAGTATGAGTGACCAATATTTTTCTTGTAGCTTACCTATGATTGTATTGGTTTACACAAGGTTGTAGGTTTTTAACTTCCAACCATTGCTCAGAGGCTAAAGTTGTCACGTAATTCTTAGTATCATCCGGCAGGATAACAATGCATTTCTGTCCCTTTTTAAGAGACTTTGCTGCCATCATGGCAGCCAAGACGTTGAATCCACTGCTAGCACCTCCAAGAATACCTTCCTCACGGATTAACCGTTTTGTCATTGCATACGAATCAACATCCTTTAATTTAATCCAATAATCCACAGTAGAACGTTCAATTGAAGTGGGTACAAAATAATAATTAAAACCCTCTACTTCAACAAATGGTTCGTTGAATACATTCATCGATTCTGGTAGTGCCATTTTAGATCCTTCTCCATCAGCACCAACAATAATGCAATTGGGACACTTTTCTTTTAGTTTACGGGATATTCCAGTAAGAGTACCGCCTGTACCATTACCACTAACAAACATGTCAACTGGACCTAAAATTTCCAGAATTTCTTCGGCAGTTGTGTCATAATGGGTCATTGGGTTGGAAGGATTCGTGAACTTTAAAAATAAATTAAATCCACACCATACAAGATCTATCAGAGAATGTGTTTGTCTAAGCATACCTGACTTAAAACAACTGAATTTGGAATACGCTTATTTAAAATATGCGACATTGCTATAATACCATCAGGTTCATTGTAATGGATACCCAATGGAATAAGAATAACTTCAGCACCCAGTACCTTAAGGATATCAACCTTTTCCTTTGAGGTCTTTTCGGGAACAAGGATAATACAGTGATAACCTTTGACCGTTGCAGCCAAAGCCAGACCAATTCCGGTATTACCGGAAGTGGGTTCAATGATGGTACCGCCTGGTTTAAGCCTGCCATCTTTTACAGCGTCTTCGAGCATACGCACGGCAATGCGGTCTTTAACGGAACCGCCAGGATTGAAATATTCACATTTCACATCTTCAAACATATATAATTAAAATATGTGCAAGTGGAAATAATTTGGAATGTTGAAGTACATACAAACGTCGCATTGCAATCCCAAAGACTGTGGTATCTTGTTGAGTTTGACGATTGGCGTGTTACCAACGGTTTCCAGAATGTTCGAAAAAAGTAAACCTTTTTGTTTTCTATACAAAACATATCAGTAAATTAGGCAACAAGTATTGATTTTAGATTATGTAGTTATTTGGAATGTGAACTGCTATCTGCCTGAAGATAATTTTGGTAATTACTTGCGATAAGACGGATGTGGGCATGTACTCGGGTCAGAGTCGGGCCGCCAGCTACATTTGTTTGGTAAATCGGGAAGACGGTAATCTTTCATTAACTCCTTGATTTCTTCCTCACTCTGGAGACCTAGCCTTGAGTTTGCCATGCTAAAATATAATGTACACAATGTCAATGAAGTACGTGTCGTTGCTGTAATCAAATCGGCTTTGAAAATAGTTCATATATTTTGTATCACTAGAGCAGCATTCATAATAAAACTGACATTGAGTATGCACTCACTTTAGGTTTGCTGCTATGTTGAGCGATTTTTAGCGCGCTAGACCACGCCTTCACATCGACTGAAAGTCACAAACTGAACTCTGTTGATTTATATCAGCTACTTATATTTACGGGCTGACCCGGACTTAGAACAGAACCGGACTCAGCTCACAAATATCAACAAGAAAACTCGCTGGCTGCTCAGCTATCCGACTGGCCACGGACGACGTTAATGGGCAACTCGACTAAACTAGCCGTAGTAGTGGGGCGCTCCCTCTTGGAATTGGGAGCATCAATACCAAAGGTACCAGCCTAGGACAGGATAGACTTCACGAGGTTAAACATTTTATGCGATACGTGTCTGGCAGTCGAACACACACGGAACCGCAATTAGAGGATACACGCTAGGAACTGCGCCTGCCACTTCGTGTAGGGAAATCGTGTATCACAATGCTGTCGTGGTTCGGAGTGGATGGGGCGATAGGACCTGGGTATCGACGTCTGGGTTGAGTTGGCGAAGGAAAAACTCTTAGAAGGCTTTGGCTTTACTTAATACTTTTTAAGTAATAAGTTAAAGAACTTATTACTTTATTTAACACTTCGCGACTCAATCGGACATTATAACTGACTATAAGATTAAGAGTTATTTTGGTTTCACAAATGCGTCTCCTTTTATAGGAAGAAATGGTCACCAAATGTATCTAATACAAATATCCTTCAGAGTATTGTTGAGTGTGGTTACGAAGTGTTTAAGATTCATTATGTTAATAAAACTGCATTATAACACTTACTAATATTTACTTGGTAAAACGTTTTCTTCTTCATTATGAAAGTAGATAAGATCATACTGAAGAAGGCAACATGCTGAAAACGTTTTACCAAGTAAATATTGGTAAGTGTATAGTGCGGTTTTTTTAACATAACAAATAACCTTATTCATTCTTAATAGCGATAATAGAAACTTAACATGGAATGTAATTTGATACATTTTCCGAAGGTCAAGATGGTCAAGAAATGAAGCGCATCAATATGGCAATAGTTTGATCAAGGTCTCCTATCTTGAATCACAGAACAATATATAACTAGCTGCTTCCTCCCATATATTTATTGGTTATACAAGTTTTTCAATCCAATCATCACAAATTATTATTAACAGTAAGTGTAAAATATTATCGAATCTGTGCTGTACTGGCTGTGAGCTATGACAATGCGTTTAATGGGAAGGATAATATAGAAAGTGGTCGAAAGATGATCTTAAAATAATTAAATTCAAATTAATATTTGGTTTTGCACAAATAAGTGGAATCTAAATTATTGATAAGAGCAGTTAAATAATATTATATGTCAATCAATTCAAATAATATGCCATTTTCAATTTATGCATTTCAACATCAAAAAGTGTTTCTCTCTAGATTTCAAAAAAGTATCCTGGTGAAAATATCTCACAGAAATTTTTTTAAACTAGTTATAGAATTAGAGTCCGACAATATGCAATTCCATCGGTTTCAGTTATTTCAATGATATGAGAAGATTTACATCAACAGATAACGAAATGGTTTGGAAATGGTTCGTAGTGCTTTGAGTAGGTCGAATCATTATTTACTGTCACAAAAATAATCGCATAAGTGTCAAAAGTTATTTAAAAATATTTTATACATGTGTTAGATTCTGGTAAATGCTTGCTCCCAAAGAGCTCCAGAAGCTCGTCTAAACCACCCTGCCGCCCCCGAGCTTTAGTCTCGAACACAACTCAACCAGTGTCATCAATGTAAGCACTCGTTATTATTCCAATGAATACCCGTAGTCATAATTACACATCTGTAGGTTCAACAACACACCCGTTGTCATGGCAACACATCCATAGTGGTAGAAGTTCTTCTTACTAGGGCATTTAAAAAATACACTCAAACTCAATACAATATTGTTTAAGTTAATTTCCTTTGATGTAGTGTAAAACATCAAAATTTGTCATGATTCCAACCACCTTTTCTTTCAGTCCCTTCGACGTAGACGCTATTGAAGTTATTAAGGTGTAATTCAAACAGTTACTTTACCTAAAAAATCTACTTACGTTTAGTAATCACGACATAAGGTTCAATCTCCATTATCCTGGCTATCAATCCCAAATTAGTATCTTCTGTTATCTTGTGGAACATCATGGTACCAGCCTTTTGGATCGAATCCTTCTTTGTAATATATCTTGTCAACATTTTCTGTGTCAAAATCTGTGTTGTGATCATGGCTATTAAGCCGCCATCTTCATCTACAATCGGCACTTGATCTACGTTGTGAATGGTCATCAGCTCTAATGTTTCACCGCAAGTAGCTGTTAAATTGACTGTGATTGGTGCTTGAAGATTTAAATCACTGATCTTAATATCCCACCAACTTAAAGAGATTTTTAAATCAAACACATGGGAAATTATTAATATTTAGTTGTAATGCTTACCTGTGATTATATTTATTTACACAAGGTTGCAAATTTTTCGCTTCCATCCATTGCTCACGGACAAAAGTAGTCACATAATTGTTAGTGTGATCCGGCAGGATAACGATGCATTTCTGCCCCTTTTTAAGGGACTTTGCTGCCTTCATGGCTGCCATAAGATTAAATCCACTGCTAGCACCTCCAAGAATACCTTCCTCACGGATTAATCGCCTTGCCATTGAAAACGTATCAATATCTTTCAGTTTAATCCAATAATCAACAATGGAACGATCAATGCACGTTGGTACAAAGTGGTAAATCAAGCCATCTACTTCAATAAATGGTTCATTGAATACATTCATCGATTCTGGTAGTGCCATTTTGGATCCCTCTCCATCAGCACCAACAATAATGCAATTGGGACACTTTTCTTTTAGTTTACGGGCTGTTCCAGTAAATGTACCACCTGTTCCATTGCCACATACAAACATGTCAACCGGACCTAAAGCTTCCAGGATTTCTTCTGCGGTAGTGTCATAATGTGTCATTGGATTTGAAGGATTCGTATGCTTTAAATAATGAAAAAAAAGAGAATTTCAACTAACTCAACAAATACTGCAGCATCATACCTGACATAAAACAAGAGAATTAGGTATCCGCTTATTCAAAACATGCGCCATTCCTAAGACTCCATTCGGATCATTAGGGTTGATATACATTGGAACAAGGATAACTTCAACTCCTAACACCTTGAGAATATCAATTTTTTCTTTTGTTACTGTTTCGGGACAAATAATGATACATTGATATCCTTTGACAATTGCTGTTATAGCCAGACCTATTCCGGTGTTACCACCAGTAGATTCAATGATGGTACCGCCCGGTTTAAGGCTGCCATTATTTTCGGCGTCTTCAATCATGCGTACAGCAATTCGATTTTTAATTGAACCGCCAGGGTTAAAAAATTCACATTTTACATCTGCCAATACATATTTTGTATACATAAATTAGAAAATATATAAAGAAAAATAATTCTAGGTAGTAATCAGTGGCGAATTTTTTGGTCAAGGGCAATAGCAATAGTTTGATGTCAGAATCGTTGGGCGCAGATGGTTGTAAGCAATCTTCCCAACGTATAGACCGTGAAAGCTAAGAGACAGAAATCAAACCATCAATCCCGGCATTGTCTAGGCAATTATTATTTCTAGGACTAACAGAACCGTTCAGATTGGTTAAGATTAAAGCTGAGCACACCAGTGCAACGAGATGCTGTCAAACAAACCAACTATTGGTCGTTTTCATGGCTTGCATGAAAGCGGTTTACATTAAAAGCGCGAAAGCCAAAAAGCTAACTTGAAAGTGACAGTTTCTCCGTCAACACCTCCTCCTTCATTTTGGGAACCTTACAGAAGGCTTGGAAGTAAAAGACTTACAAACATCACATTCCAATCCCAAGGACTGTGGTATCTTGTTGAGTTTTACGATTGGCGTGTTACCAATTGTTTCCAATATGTTTGAGGAAACTAAACCTTTTGGTACCATTCTACGATAAGACGGATGTGGACAGCTCATCGGATCAGAGTCTGGACTCCAAGTACACTTGCTTGGTAAATCGGGGAGACGGTAATCTTTCATTAGCTCGTCGATCTCTTCCTTACTTTGTGGACTTAACCTTGAGTTTGCCATACTAAAAATTAAATGCAATTCTTAGAACACACTTATAAAAATGTTGATTATAGTAGGCTAGAGTTTCTTGCCTACTGCAACTGAGCACCGTGGATTATTGTGTCTGGTTATAATCAGTTAATTTACATTTATTTCGCAATCAATATAAGACATACCCAAATAACATACAAAACACATAAAATAACGACAACATTTTAGATCAGGATAATTTTCCATCTTAAATGTAGCCTCATAAATCTGAGACACTTACCATAGCATTTGTTTTTAAATGCAAAAATTATAAAATTTATTCTACTGAAATTTATCGGACAAGGTTTATCGTAAAGCATGTATAAGTTTGGATTGTTCTAAGCGCAAGTAGATGCGCATTTTGCATTCTTGTTTGCATGAATATAACGAAGGAAATCCATATTCGTAATGAAAGCAATCAATTTCTCCTTCCTTCGGCATTCTTAAATAACAAAGAATCAATTAATAAACAATAATAATATATGATATTGGTATGAGATTACCTTCCACAACAGCAGTATAATGTTCAATCTCCATGATTCTCGACACTAATCCTAGAGAGGTATCTTCATGGACCTTCAGGAAAACCGTAGAAACCGCCTTTTGAACTGGATCATCTTCAACAATGAATCCACTCATCATTTTCGCTGTTAGTGTCTGACTGGTAATTATACCAATGAAAAACCCTTCTGCATCCAGAACACCCATTTGGTCGGCATTCTTTTCAGTCATTCGTTTCAAAGCCCCTTTGCAGCTTATACAAAACTTGATAGTGACTGGTTCCTGAAGATCAAGGTCCTTCACTTGTGAATCCCACCAACTGCAAAACACAAATATATTGTTTACTACCCGACAATAATGATAGTAATAGGAAACGTGTACTTTACCTGAAATTATGTACATTCACAGATGATCTTAGATTGCTGGCTTCTAGCCATTGATCAGAAGCTACAGTAGTCACATAATTCTTAAGATCATCTGGAATAATCACAATGCACTTCTTTCCTTCTGATAGATTTTTTGCTGCGACACAGGTAGCGTAAAGATTGAGCCCACCACTGGCCCCACACATTATACCCTCTTCACGAATTAACCTCCTTGTCATAGCATAAGCATCAACGTCCTTCACTTTCATCCAGTAGTCAACACAGTGTTGATCAAGAGCAGTCGGCACAAACGAATAGTTAAGCCCTTCTACCTCAGTAACTGGAAGGTCGTATTCGTTAAGACATTCAGGCTCAGCCATTTTCGATCCTTCGGGATCAGCACCAACAATTACACAGGCTGGACACTTTTCCTTCAACTTGCGGGCAATTCCAGTGAGGGTACCACCTGTGCCACTACTGCAGGCAAAGAGATGGACTGCACCTAAAGATTCCAGAATTTCTTCTGCTGTGCAGTCATAGTGAGCCATTGGGTTAGAAGGAGATCGAAACTGAAAACAATTTACTACACATTTGTACCAGTTGGATATAAAGTGCACGAATACCTGACTGAATACAATCGAATTAGGTATCATCTTATTGATAACGTGTGCTATGCCCATCAATCCATTGGGGGCATTGTAATGTACCCCAGTTGGTATCTGAACCACCTCAGCTCCTAATATATTCAAAATGTCCAACTTTTCTTTTGATGTTCTTTCGGGTACTATGATGATACAACGATAGCCTCTTACTGTAGCTGCTAGAGCTAAGCCGATACCAGTGTTTCCAGAGCTCGCTTCAATAAAAGTGGTTTGTTGGTTGACACGTCCTTGACTTTCAGCATCCTGGATCATGCGGAGAGCAATACGGTCTTTGACAGAACCACCGGGATTGAAAAATTCACATTTCACATCTAACGCAGAACAAACAAAAATAAATATTGATGCACTTGATAGAAATCAATACAAACACATACAAACATCACACTTCAAGCCAAGAGATTGAGGAATCCGATTTAATTTCACAATTGGCGTGTTACCAACTGTATCCAGGATGTTTTCATAGACCATTGAGTTGCGCAATTCTCTAAGAATGTAAGCAAATGTAATAATGCATTGAAAAGGATTCAGAAAACACTTACGGGCAAACTGCAGGAACGTGGGGATTGCAGCCAGGGCATATATCTGGTTGCCAAGGGCAGCTATGAGGAATGTCGGATCTGATGTAATCCTTCATGATTTCTGCGAGTTCTCCTTCAGACATTTTATTTACATCTGGGAGAGCCATTTTCGAGCGCTGTTAAGATAACAAACATGCAAAAAAAGGAAATGTGGGCTAAAGAAATCGTTTGCTCAATAAGAGCTGAGTGCATGGGCTGAACCGAACTAAGAACGTTTAGCATTGGCGACCTTGATCACGTGCTACGGTCGATGATTCGATATCCAGCGACCAATAGACGCCATCGCCACGCCCACAGAAACTATACCAACAGGAAAGAAATTGCATTGCACACTATCTCACCTTAATATGTCTGCTAACAAGTGTCGAAAATAAGAATACACCGAATTTTATTGCAAATGGTTACAACGCAACTAGTGCCAAAAATGTATTGTTCTGGAATGAAATTAACTTTAATTTTGTAACCACACTGTCATGTTCTGATGACGTTGATGCAATTCGCATGATGTAGTGACATTTTTGAAGACCAATCATTGTTGCTGGGAATTATGCTCCTAACATGTGCCATTTTCATATTAGAAATAAATTGAATGTTTAATAGTAAATTTATTAAATAACAAAGAGAATGTAGGAATTTAATATGTTGATGTTGTTGATGGATCTACGCAGCCGACGCGGTCCACTTGCAGAAAGCCCGCCGAACGCACCGCAACCATAAGTAAAAATAAATTAAGAGCTTGTTGCTGCATCTCGTCGAACGTCATAAATAATGGATAAGATTATATTATAGGTATGCGTTATATAATTTATAGTATGTTGTTTTTTTATCTAAAGATTAGATATTTACAAAAATTGTTTCGTTTAGTTCCCACCCAATTGCAGCCGAACGGATGCGTTCGCTTGTTATGAAACGTAGAAACCGAGATATTATACACGTTATGAATTGAATAAAAGGATGAGATTCGTACATAGCTATCGATTGATTTATTTGGTGTAAGCAGCTGCAATTAGCGCGAACCGTTTCGTGTCTATTCTGTTTGTTTCTTTGTTTGCATTTATTATTCTCTCGTTAAAACACTATTATGAACACATTTACGCCACTGATTGTAGTGGAATAGGCCCCGGCAAATGAACTATGTCGTGAGTGTCACTGTTGGTAGCTTGCTTCGTTAGTTTCGCGACGCACTTGCGCCGTTCACGCCTCATTGAACTAGGAGTAACTTGCCCTCTAAAATACACTATACTTAGTTTTTTTTTTATACATAAACATATCACCAGTGTTTCGCATGTTCACGTGTCTCCTCGTGTTTTAGCGTGTACAAAATTATATACAGTTTACAATTTACAGCTTTCAAAATGGCCGCCATGGCGTGCCTCCTCACTTCCGGATAGGACCACGCACATTCCATACATGCACGTATTGCGTGTGTAAGTGTGTGGTTGAAATGTATTTTTAAAAATATTTGTCACTTTTGCTAAAACGTATGAAAGTAGAGACCGCTTTTTAGGCCTTAATTTAGGCACTGGATGTTTTATATATCTTAATACTTCTTAACTCTTATAAGTCGTCTCGCGTACAATGGCTGAATATCGCAATCTACTCCAATTCATCAACTTAAGCGCCATAGTTCTCGAAAGTGAATTGATTTAACTCGTCCCTGTCCCTTCCATTTACGAACAATCCCCAAAGATCCAAATCAATATTACTCAGAAATGCCTAAAAGTTATCCGTATACCGTAATTTTCATTATCGTCTGCAATTGTTTCTTTTCAGATGTATCTTTCCTCCCTTCGAATACAATTTGATAAAAGACAAATCGACGCAAAAGTGGTAAAAAATAAACAGTTCAACTGCCAAGTAATTGAGATACTCAAGTATTTCAATCAGTACTTAAAGGATTTGTCTGTGCCTGATGCATGAATGATTTCAGTCTTCAATTTTCTTATTTTTATCATGTTGGCGTTGAAAAATTGAATGTGCTGCAGGAACTTCGTGAGAACTAAATATCTAAGCATAGCTGCGCTTCGAAAAAGGAGGACTACAAATGTTGGTCAGCACGCATGCATGACAAGACTTTGCGTAACGTTGCTACGAACAGGCCAGAATGACTCGGATAAATATTTCTGTGCGCTCGATTAAGCAACAATTTTGTAATCGGCCAGAGTAGCAACAAATATATGTTTAAAAGCAATTAGTAGTTTATGGGTACAGGTCTTTTGTGTCTCATTCGCGTAAAACATAAATAATATAATATTTGCATCTTAAAAAATCCATTGCTGCCATTTTGAAAATTAAAACAAAGTCTAGCCAAAACCCGTCACGCCGTAAATTTCGTAGATGGATAAAAATTCCATTATTCTCTCTAATGTCATCTCATCCCATCCATTCCCCGACTGTGAAAGTTCGTATTTACAACAATATTCGCATTACATTATCCACACAGCATGTCCTTGCGCTTAGATTCACAATTCCACTCGCCTTGCGCAGCACATGGAGCTGCGCTCGACACTACAACAGAGCGAACTCTGCGCCCCCAGTCTGTTGCATTCGAATCACAACCACTTCGCGGACGAGTCGATGCTCCTATAGATGTAATTGTGACCAACAGGCCAAGCCAACGGTCGCCATCATCAGTGTATCACCACTGGACTCTGCTGCACACAAACGCCATGCATAGGACTCTCATCGCGTTCCCCCGATGAGTGAGCACCGCCGCTCACCGACGATGGCCCATTCGTTTGTCCGCCTTGCCGCTGGGAAGCAAGCGAGACGTCCGGCACCGCATGCCCCGGATACGCCGCGTAGGGCAGTGACGCTGGACCATAACTCATGTAGGTCTGCCCCCCGTCGGCAATCGGCCGACGTCTATGATGAGATGGACGTGTGGTTGGCAACGGATCGCACTCCATGGCTGTGTAGCTGGCTGGCTGAAGTGGAGCCGCCAGGGATTGGTAGTAGCTGCCATGGTGGTTCGGCACCGGCCTGCCACTGATCAGATTTAACCCTGCAAGCACATGCCCCACATTAGTAAACCAAACTTGACAGCTGTCCTTCGACGATCTCGCACATAGACTACTTCAAGTGATTGATTAAGTGATGATGAATGAGGATGCATAAATGCACGCTAGAAAACTACTTGTTGCAACTTGCAAGGGATGCAGGGAACAACTACGACACTTTTCACTCGCTGCGCGTGCTAAAGGCAAACTGATCACTGGTTGAGTTTGTTCAAGAATAATTAGTACCTGTTAGTTTTATTGATAGCACGATACGTGGGAAGTTTTATGTTAGTCATCGCTGTGAGCCGCTAATGTCTGTCGTATCAACATCATCGAAAACAGGAAACAAAACCTTCATTGTTAAACAGTTCGTACACCATTGGGTCATGTACTCATATCGATTAAACGGTCCTACGTCAACAGTAAATTCGCGACATTTATTAACATTGAACAATTTACTGTTGGCACCTGGACGAATTTTATCGTAGGAGGTATTGACCCTACTTCGTACGCATGTTTCATGGTTGTGAAATGGGCAATGAAATGCGCTTGAATCGACTTGCATAGAAGAAAGGCTGACTGGCAATCACTCACCGTGCTGACTACTCGACGTGGTCAAATCAATGTTGACGGCTGGACTCGAGCTGGTGCTGTTGGCTGTATTCGTAGCTGTGTTAGTGCCTTCGTCCGTCGTCCGCTTGAAGAAATTGTGCTGGAGTGCGTAGTAGGGCGTTATCCTTGACTTAGGGTCATAGTCAAGCATACGTAGGATAAGATCTTTGAATTTTAGGTAATCGGACATTGAATGACCAGCTTCACCCGTCCGTCGGCCACCGGGTCCTCCACTCTCCACTCCGAGAATGTCGTGAAGCTTTTTCGTGCCGGGCATTTTGTATTTTTTGCCGTCGGTGCGTGACTTTTTCAAGACATACCTACAATTGCAATTGTATTAGTGACACATTCAACACATCTAACGACAATCAAATAACGTTTGTTAACATACCTTCCATCAGAGAGTTTCTCAAAGAACTTTCGCACTTTACTTCCCTGATCGAGGAGATTTTTCGGCGGCATGCCAAGCACTTCGACAATCTTATTTAATTGGTCCACTTCGTTGGCACCGCTGAAGAGTGGCTCGCCGGTGTGCATTTCGACTAATATACAACCCAACGACCACATATCTATTGCTAGATCGTATTGAATGCCCAACAGAACTTCCGGCGAGCGATAAAACCTCGATTGGATGTATTGATATATCTGCACATAATTTATACCAATTAGTATCTTACAATCACTTATCCCTACGAATAAGTAAAAATATTACGTACCCTATGCCCTAATTGACACGAACTACCGAAGTCAACGATTTTTATCGCCGACCGTTTTGGATTGCAGAGAAGAATATTCTCCGGCTTGAGGTCGCAGTGGATGATGTTCAGTTCGGGCGTGGAGAGGAACAGAAGAGCCGTGCATAGTTGTTGCGCAAATTTGCGCGTTAGATTTAGCGACACCCCGCGAAAATTCGTATTCCGCAGCAGGTCGTAGAGATTGTACGAGAGGAGCTCGAAGACGAGGCAAAGGTGGTTGCGCCACATAAAATGCCGTTTTAATTTAACTACAAACAAATACAATAAAATTAATACCCAAATGCTGTCAATGTTATTCAATTCGTGCTTACCTATATAATACTTGTTTTCCGCGTCCGCCCGATTCATCATCTCGAGCAGCTTGACTTCAATCTGTGCTTGGTTGAGGAACGGTTTCTTGTTCTTGATGATCTTGATGGCAACGTGGTTCTGCTCATCGTGGTCGAAGGCTTTCACTACTTGCCCGAACGAGCCCTTGCCGATCAACGAATCAATCTCGTAGCGATCCAGGAACTTTTCACCGTTCTTGACTATGTAATCGTGATTATCATCGTCATAGCCGTCGTTATACAGCTTGCGCTCCTTCTTGTGCGAGCTGTCCTCGCCCTGCGTCTGAGCCGCTCGTCGCTTCTTCTTTGCATAGTACACCTGTGCGCGCAAAAAAGAACATCAATAAAAGCGTGAAACTTGAAGAGAAGAAAAATGAAAAGTGCCCCCCCCCATCTGCCGCACCTGCTCTCTCCTCTTATTACTATTGAAAATGTACTCATCGAAATCAATAATTCAATTTCGCGGTAGCTAAATGGAAGTAATATAAATTTTAGTCTGCTGAATCGAGATGTCGCGGGAACTATTAATAAGTGCCATGTCGGCAGAAGGCGAGGTGTCAACGCCAAGAAATTCAATTAGACGTTGAGTGAACACAATTTGTATGTGCGGATGAGGAGAGCAAAAAAACTAAGACGTGCCATCCCCTAAACTTACTGCCTCATTGTCAAGTGTGAATGTGCTTGGCGACTAGAAGAGTCTACTGAAAAATGATGGGACTCCTTCGTGTCTACTTATTGCGCGAAACAAAAGATGGACGGGTGGGGAAAATTCATTTAGTTCAGATATTGTGAGCTATTTGTCGATGCAGGACACGTGCAGAAGTGACACAAAACGCGAATTGAGCATCGGGAAACTAAAAACAATAGAGGGATTTTGTGTTTAGTTTCCCGGTGCAGTATCCCAAGCATGAAGAAAGTTGGTGGTGCCTCAAAGTCCCCTAAACGCTGAATAATGCACTAGCACGCCATCGACAAGGTGCTGTTGATGCAGTGAAATAAGAATGCATTAGCTTTTCGGTACTTTCCGATTGCAATGTACACACGGAAAGTAATTTTAGTAGTCAGACGCGCATGAATCATTGAAAATCTCGAAAATCACCGCGTGCGCTCGTTCGGCGTGCACGCGCGAATGACTCACCTCGTTGATGCGCTTGTAGGTCTTGATCAGGTCGACGGACAGCTTGCGCAGTGGCGCCGTCGCCGGTTCACGGAACGTCGGCGGGATGCGCGCCTGCATCGCCTGGATATCAGCCGGCGCGCCCGTGTTCAGCTGGGCGCTCGTCAGCTGCTCCTCGCCGACGAGCCGCCCGTAGAGCGGCACGTGCCGCTGCGGCCGGCCAGATTGTTCCGGCGCCACCGTGCCACCGGATCCCACCACGCTTCCCGGCACTGCAACAACAAACCGAAACAAACACATTAAAATCACATCAACAACAAAGTGCGACAGTCATCTGGTCGTTAACACACCAATATCGCCACACAGGATGCGGCTATAATTTGTTGTCATTCCTTGATGCTGCGGCCCTGATCCTTGCGCGTGCAGCTAGCATAGCATGCAGGCGTCGCTTCAAATCGCAGCGTCGCCATTTTCGCGACGCAGCAAAAACTGTTGCTGAAGCGCGCTCGAGGGGTGAAGATTTATTGCGACGTTTTGATTTAGGGCGTAATGGGTTTATGGCGTTGCATCAAGTTCAAAAAACTAGCGCGCGTGGGTGGCGTGCGATGGCCCCAACTACATGCTGAGCAATCACATCCAGAAATGCGCATGTGCGCTAACAGACAGTGATTTAACCAGCGATGCTGCGGACTAAATTAAATACACTAATTGGATTTAGACAGACCGCCTGTGTGCAGGGAGAAGGAAGAGTTGCATCTTGGCATTGGTAAATTCCCACACCGAGTAAATTACATCCGAACCAACATTGGGTCTGTTGGTTCAATTAAGGCTATTTAATAGTAAATACTACTTTTTTGCCAGAGATACCGGAATTGCTCCAACTTCGGCACAACCAATATGCAAACACAGTCATGCAACGTGCCCGCTTATTATTTATTAACCTATCATTGTATCGAAAGCTATATTTGTTAATACTCCAGCAAACAAGTCGCGTTACTTGTGAATGACAGTGCTTGGATACGCATCCATCACGCGATCATTAAACTTTTGTTTGCTACCTACCGCGCTGCTGGCTTTTCGGCAGTTTCCCTCCGTGCGCGCCAACAGCGGAACAGAATGTGTCCTCGCATGCATATATTAACGACAATTTATGATGCAGCACTCGCTTACATAACTCGTCGTGTACACGATCATCGGGTGCTGGGGGCGAGCGAAATAATTTAATTAACATCGGAGTCACTTTAGATGATTGCAGTCGTGCTCGGACATCAATTCACACCCGCAACGGCGTGGAGTTTTTATAACGTGCACACACCAATTTGCATTTAAATGCATCCCATCATCGATCCCACGTAGAAAAATTGCGATTCACTGTTATACAAACGATGACCAACTTCGCACTATTATTATAAGCTAGTAATTAAAGAAGTAACATTAATTAATCACCAATGAATGTTCCGAACTATTCGAATGGAGGAACACATAATTAATTAATCTTCACCGACCACGAAAAGTGCTAATAAGAAGACTCCCCGTAGCTGAGTTGCAATATTTATGTAGCATGAATCTTGCACTAATTAGCAATGAAATAATATCCTACCGTTGCGAACTTTTAGCGCAGTCATTTGGTTCAACACATTAACGTGTGGACAACGATTTCCCGTCCGAAACGCAAACAATTAATATTTATTAAGCTTTACAAATTAATGCTTTTAAGGAGTCCGATACGTCAATAAACACATGAAGGTACAGCCTCTGCCTGCCGCCTCCATTATTCGGGATTCGCGTTGAATAAATGCTAAGTCAGCGTACTATTGGCGTACTCCACATACGGTCACTCCGCTGCATCCCTGGCACACACGGATGACGTACGCGAATGAATGTGATGCGGCTACATCGTTTATGCATTTGAATGATCGCGTTGTTTCACAGGAGTAGGGTTAGCCCAGTAACCAAAATAGTAAATTATGCACCTACAGAGAGTTTGCGGAATTCTGACATGTGCTACTGCCACATCACATGTGGACGCAGCAGGTGTGTCCATCCGGCTGCATTAAGCGAGAGAAACATTATCATAATGAACATCGTGCTATTGTTGCAATGCATAATTAATTTAGCATAAATGTGATGTGTGAGTTGGGGCAGTTGATGAATTGAATTATATGCTAGCAAAACAACACCCGGTAGGTGCGTCCAGTAAGCTCAATTGAATTATTTCATTAAAAATCTATAAATAGCTAAATGATTTTTCATGTTGGGCGTAGAAAATCTATACACTGAGGGTCGACCGTAACAATAATAAACGGAGTTTTAAATTTCACATTTTCAATCAGCCCAATTTGAAGAAAGATTGTAACAATAAAGACATTATTTTCAGCATGGGGGGTAGGAATGGTTAAAAACATTTTACGAATCATTTTCTATCGAATATGACTCTAAAAACCTGAATATAAGTCATTTTCTTAAAATAAAAAAAAAACGCAAAAGTAGTTTTAATATATTAATGATTATAATTTATTTATCAAATTAAGGCGAAATGAATTCTAATTACTCTACCACTAAACTAACTCAATTATTAATTTCTTATAACATTTGATATTATTGAGATACAAGAAGGAAAAAACACATAAACGCGTTTTATTTCAAAAAATACCACAACGAATTCACTAGGCATTTAGATGATAATTCGAAAATTAGTAAACTTTTACAAAAGCCTCCTTCCGTTGAGATTTTCCTAAACACTAAATTCCGCCTTCAATTAGAGTTGTAGCATTATCTTCGAGTTAAAAATAAAAATGTTCAATTTTTGATAAAAGAAAATGCATCTTTTTATCACAGCACAACAAGATCCACTCCATTATTATATAAACATTATACATTTACTTACAATAACTTCCTGCTGGCTGCTTTAACAAATAGCAACTTCCGTTTGACAGCGACATCGCCGTCTTCGGTGGAGGCGACGCAGTCGCATACTCGTAACTTCCGCAATGACCGTCCGGCAGAAGCGCAATGCGAAACGCCAGCATTCTTACGAATATTAATTACGACTGCAATCGCAACAAAACCAAAAACACTCTGAAAAAACCTTAAGCTATCGAGGCACCTTGTCTAGAAATTAAAGCAAACTCAAATGTCTCTTTGCCAGCCAGATTTGCCACACTTCCCGTTACATAACATCCTTTCGCTCTCAACTTAATCCCGAATTCAGCACGTTGTTGTAGCACTATTATTATGGGCCGCATATGTCCCTCAATAATTTCCGGCCGGCCGACTACTGCTGATGCACCAGCTTGCTCTACTACTCGCAACTATCCGCAATATATTATTAATAATCGAAGACTGGCCGGCGCAGCCACGAATTTGTCTCACATTGCACATGTGCGCTAAATCTAATTCGATCTTGCACTGGCCGCCGCCGGCTGCAGGAGCAACCTTCTCGCTGTCTCCGCTGCTCCTCGGAGAGGATGTGGAATAGTAGTGGGCCGCAGCAATGGTGCGGCAGGCACGCGGCTGAGCGCTGTCTGCAAGCACTTTGTTTGTGATTTATAAGGCGATGCCAATGTGGGCATTGGAGATTAATCGATTTATAACCACCCAACAGGTCTAATAGACAAACCATGCATACAGAAATTATAGAGAAATGTGAGTGAAATTCAACATCCACTACATCTGCGAAAGAAGAAATCTCTTAAGATTTTTTGCTTCTGGCTAGATTTTAAGGTGCACTCGGTAGGAAGAGGAAAGTGCGATCGGGCCGGTGTGCGTGCCAACCAGGAAAATATATTTCGGTAGTCGCAGCGTCGCGACATACACTCGCCCGCAAGTGTCTCAAAAATTTCCGACACGTTAAGTAACTCCAATGCGTCCGCTGGCGCAATAGAGATTACGCAATCCCGAAATGCCTGACAATTGTTGTATCAGTCCAATTTCTACATATTAAAAATAGGTTTTCGAAAGTACCTGCACTTTCTTGTTCTTCAAAACGATGAAAGCCGTGTAATTTGTATGCGACCCACCTACAGTTCTAGACATTTCTTTGGCATAAACGAATACACCTCACATCTCATTGTTATTTATATTATACCAATGATCAGAATCGCATGTGATGTTGGTGATGCATGCATTATATATCGTAGGAATATAGGCGTAGGTGTTCGAAAGTGAGCGGCGGCGGCGGCGACACAATCTTTCGGGGGCGAACGCCCATGGCACTCCGAATTCGACTATTTATACATTCGCCCAACGCGCGCACTTTGCAGCTAATTCTTATTTATTAGTCACTCGGAATAATTTAACGCAATCGACCACGAATCCTACCGCTTGCAGCGCACGTTCGCAGAATCGACCGACAAGACGTATGTGAGAAAGTAATAACAATAGATAAATGTCACCAAATGGCTAATTGATGAAGAGTTGCTGCCGTGACGTGAAAAATTAGCGTCACCATTGAGTAAGAGTAACTGACTTAGAAATCTGATTGCGCCATTTAGAACTTTATCATTATTATTAACACGAGCAATCATTAATATTAAAAGATTCACGCCTATATCTATTATAAGTTAGTCACATTATCCTGTAAGTATATAAAATAGAGAATGTTGTTTTTCTATCATTTATTTGCTTCGACTCTTCAACTGCACCATTCTCTTCTAAGACAGTTTTCAGAGTGACCTAACTATCTTACCTGTAGAATTCCAAATGAAATTACTTTTCTATGACTGGCAATTTATTTAATAGTTAATAAGGTGAAACAAACCTCAATTGTCTATGGCTTGCTTTCGAAAAATATATACATTTCGTAATTTATTACACACTCTGACAAGATATTTAAATTAAGAAATGATATAATCTCACCTCTGACACAATTCAATACTAATAGTTAAGCTCCCACAGAATTCAGTCTCAATAACTGCTAATAACCGTGGTAGTTGATGCAGTATAATGAAGTAGAGGAGGTCAAGTACGGTGTCGGTATCTGGCATGGTTGCAGTACGCTCCAAAATAAAATTTAAAAAGATAATAATTTAGGTAGATCGCTCTCCAATATCTCAACATTATATTGCAGTAAAATCCGCAGCCTTGGAATTTATACATTTCATTCATAAGTTGCGAACAAAAAAATCTTCCGCTCAAGACGTCCCTAAATCAATTTCGCTCGCATTAATATTTTCATTGCGTCGCGGCGCTTGCACCGGATGAATTGGCAGCAGAAGCGAGCGGCAGCAGATATTGAATTATCTCCGAAATGAACAAGTCAACGTGTGTGTTTTTTGATCGCAATTCGCAATGAGTAGCCAGACAACAAAACACCACCACTGGTCAGCATATGTACGCGTGGCCGGCGTAAAGGTGAAGAACCGCGCCGGAACGCGAGGAATGTTACCGAGGCTTTTGCACAGACCGGGGCTATCTGGTCTTCTTGCACAGGCAAGATGCTCACGAAGACAGCACGATGGCCCAAGAAGAGATATAGCTTGGATTGCATACATCTGGCCGCAGAACAATTTGTTCTAGCGGCCGAGAAGAAGTTCTATTAGAATTTGCAATTTATTCAAATTGACAATCAAATTACTGCTTTACACTGCAACTTACAACAATTTTGCGATAAAATTATTTGCTCAGAAAACAAACAAATTATATTGTCTACTGGCTAATTTATTTATTCATTCATTTAAATTTGTCGAGATATATTGCCTACCGTCAACTAAGGTCAACGATAAGCGTCAAATTAGTAAAAAAAAAAAATCAAGAGTTTTGAGAATTTCAATGAAACAAAATTATAGATAAACGATGCAAGATATGGAAGTAGAAACTATCTGCAACTCAATTAATAATAGCTTTAATTTATTGATATAATAATTGAAAATTGTGCAAAATCTTTTTTGTATATTCATTTATCACAATAAATTAACGCAACTGTAACGTTCTCATAAATTTCCCCCCCCCCTTGATGACAACTCAAACCAATTCTACGGCACTTTTGGGTTAAAATTATCGATGAATTTAATTGAAGAGATTAATAATACTGGAAAATTTAAACATTTTGCTGCATAAACGTAAGTCTTTTTTTCCAACAAAAAAAAGTGTACAACTTGAACTGTATTTTCTCGCATGACGGAAAGCAATTACTACTTCCTGGAGTTTGTTTAAAACGTTTGCTGATATAACGTACTTTGTTTATTTATATCCACGTCCTTGGATCCCATGTCAAGATTAAAAACCCGCAAAGCATGAATGAAATCATATTCCCATTCATATTATTACCAATGAGGATGAGAATGACGACAATGATGTGTCACTCGGAGCACTCACTCAAAAGTAATAAGCGTATAAAAATAAATCCTGAGTCAATACTTTCGAGCACCAACTTTTCCTACAATTGATCCAAGCTGAATTTATCCCCTCCCCCCGAAAAAAGTACAGACCGCAAATGTTGCTTTCCAATGCAATTCGCCCCGTTATCAATTCCGCTGCCGCGCAAAAACTGCACATTGCTTGCATTCCACGCACTTCAAAACACTTCTTGGAATGGCACCATTGCAATGTGCGGTGTGAACCCTGCTCCAACAACACCGCCTGTTGATAAACAAAACCAACTGGAGACGGCGAACAAGGTCGTCGATAAATACCAGCGCGGTATTTCCGCTTTCCTGCCGCAAGGTGCGCAATGTAATGTAATGTAATTACGCGCACGCCGCAATGTAACACTCTGTATGCGTCGGTGGTGATGGTTATTATCAGTCACGTATGTATTTATGCTGGCGCCGGTTGTTGTCATTGGTACGCCCATCGACGTCAGCCAGGAGGACGAATTACGGCTAATAACAAATGGAGCGCGCTGTTGGTAAAAACACATCGCATCATCGCGATCGATCGATTAGTTTGTTTTTACCTGGCATATGGTATACCTTGAGAGATTGGGGCACGTTCCGAGGTGTGTTAGGGTTTGATGATTTATTCTTCAAGTTTATTATGATTGAGAAATTTAAAAAAGTGAGCTGTGTCTGCATTTTACTTCATTATCTAGAGAATTACATACGGTTTAATCGACAAAAAGAGAAGCAAGATAAACAGGATAGTGAACAATTCCTCTGTATTATTACACTTTGTTGAAACTTTCAACAAAGCGGTAGAATGTAACTATGCAAAGGAAGCATCACGTGTCAAAGAATTGGTATGTACCTCATTTCAGGCAACAGGGAGAAAATGGAGGGTTAATTTATAGCATTTTTGCGTAAAAAAATATCTTAATCGATGATTCTAAGCATCTAAACTATTGCCAATATTAGGTACAAACAAAGTGCAATATTGAGGACAAAAATTAATGGTCCTTGTATCACAAAAAAAACAGAATTAATACGCCGTCATAATGCAATGACGTCCATTAGGAATGCTTCAGTGGATAACGGCTCGATGACGTTTCTTTTTGAAAAATTCATATTTTAAGATTCACCTCCACACATATTCTTCTATAATACTTAATCATTTTAGTTCCACAAGCAGAAACGATTTCCTATACGTAAATTTACGTTTATTAACAAAAAAAAATTGAAAGAGCAACAAAAATCCGCTCAGCAGAAGCAAAACGGATTTGGTATCAGCAGATCACTTTCCATAGGAATGTGAAAGAATGACCCTTGTCCACGCAAAACGTTTTTTGCTGCACATTGTTATTCTCTCCCTCCAATCGTTTGCTTGCTGCTATTAAATTCTTAAAGCCAGTAAAATACGAACTAGTTGTCCACTTATTTCATATTACCAAGATGTACATTTCATACTTCCAATGGTTAATTTGTTGGGCTTCTGCAACGGCCTTAAATAAACTATTGCCACTCCTTTTCAGCCCTTGTAAATAAGCAAAAATTCAATTATTATACCAAATTATGTATTTCTTGCTTTAAATTTTAAGTCACACTCCTTGAATTTGAAATGATTTCATATACTTTGGTTTAGTTCCTAATCCTACCATGATTTGAAAAGGTAAGTTATAAGTGCGTACATATACACATTTGTGCTGCTTGTTCTCAAGGATTGTCGCTAGTCTTGACTACTCTAAACGGATCCATCATATCTAATTACGCGCGCATTGTACGTCTCCGCCTCGCGTTGCCATGAGCGCATTTCAACTGGGTCAGTCATTGCGCAAGACGATCTGAAAACCGCCACCATGACTAAGAAATTCACGCGGGAAATAGAAATGCGTCCTAAATTAATTTTTAATTCTTTCTAATTTTTAATCCTTTTAATCGCCATCCCGTAAAGTTTCACCTCACCCCTACTCGCGGCTACGTGCCGACCGACCACCCAGCCGGCCGCCGCCATCAAGTTGATTTTGATTTTTACTCCGCCGGAGAAAAGAGAATCGTATTATATCGAGTGGATGTGGGGGCACGACGATCAGTGAACGAGTGGCGGTAGAGAATTTTATCGGGCGCCGTTGCCGGCGATGTGTGGTCGTTTGACGGTGGCGTTCGGCGCTGCGACGCCCGGATCAATATGAAAGCAACAGCCGCCCTCGCCACGCACGCCCGAACCCCGCGTCGGCAGCACAGCGTGCGCCGACAACGCCACACACCGTCGTCGTGCACCTTCTGCTGCTCTCTCGGTTGGCCGCCAACCAAGCGCCAGCCATCGTCGACGGCGCATTTTCTCCTTCGCAACGGAAATTATGTTTTCACCGAAAAATATTTCAATTCAAATTCGTATCGGATTGAGGTGGATCATCCTGCACCAATATTTAAATTTGTAGAAACATGCATTATGTTTGTTTCATAAATTAGGTTTTTAATAAAATTCAATTGATTAGTATAATAACACTTATACCCCCTTTCTATGGTAAAAAATGAATAACAAAAAAAACTCGGTATCTTCAATAGGGTTCCGTCTGGAGCGCCCGGCCTCCATCACTCCTCAACCCTATGTCAAGCTTACATCATATACCCGTTGTTATGTTTTATTTTTATATTAAAAAGTGGGGCATATCCACACATAAAAGTAAAGCCAAAAACGATATACTTTGATTTGAACGTTGCGTGATCTCTAATTTATGGAAGAAAAAATATGAGTTGGGTGCTAGTTTTATTGTCCATTTGTCGATGTCGATTTTTAACCTAATAAAATATACATAATCAAATATAAATTTAAACTACTTAAAAGCATGTAATACATACTGTTTTCAAATCCAATAACACCAAGAAACGTGTGCTCAACGTCTGCAAACAGATGTATCGCATTTACTACACTTGACAAGCAATAAAACCTACCAACAATACACAAAACAGCAAATTATTTATTATTGTTCCCTTGCAAGCATCATATTGTCTATATTTAGTTCACCTATATAATAATAATAATAAGAGAGCATCTCGAATTCTCCTTTGAAACTTCCTTTTGATCGCTGACTTTTCCGTTCGCAGTTCCAACGAATACGATGCGCATACGAAAAAGCTCTCAACGAGGACGTTCACATCGCTATAAATAATCACCACCGTCCTAGTAATAGACGCATCGCCTCTATTTTCCGCGCCGCACGGATTCCATCGTCCACGCGCGTCGTCGTACATTGTCATCCACCAACATTTCCTCTTCCAGGCTCTACCCCAACCCACAACCAGCCAGCAAGCATCAAACCCCCGATCAGAAGCATCCATAAGTAAAGTCGTGAGCTATTTTTAAATAGCATCAACTCCTGATTGACACGTTTTGAAATACACCAAAGAGACGGGGCATTAAGTTAATTACAGTTAGATCGTGCTACATATATTGGAGTGATTGCACTTTTACTAATGATCCCAACTAACGTGGGAGAGACTAACTAGCAACCTTAGTTAAATTGATTTTCAAAACAAGTCACAAGATTGAGATAACTGCACTCTTTAATTCAACTTCTTGAAAATAAACTGCGATATATTGATTCCTGGTTTGATTTCTAAACTATCAAAAATTAGAGGATAATTGATTACAGTTAAAGTAAGCAATATTTGAATTCATCACTTACCACTATATTAAAATGCGATTGTACATCGGATAGGTTTAATAGGCAAAGCAAAGAGATTAAAGCCAGATAAACTGATGCTCCAATAAAATAACTTCATCTTGATTGTTAAATATCATACCCATTAAGAGTACATAAAATAAATTGCTTCAACACGATAAACAGTTGTGAGATTTATAGACTAAAATTAAATTTTTATGTCCATAAACTTTAACGGCGCTTATTAAAGCAGTCTCCTCCCGTTTGCAATTAACGTAATTTCGAATACGTTAAATCCGTCCACCGTTTACGCTTGCATAAAGCTGACGCCGTTAATTGCATCAGAAAAGCACAAAAGCATCATACCGTCCGCCCGCTCACCCGCCAGCTAAATAAATGAATCGATTTTTGCAAAGCTGACACATTTCCGGTGTTTATTTACGCCATCACGAGATGATTAGATACCAGCAATTGGCAATATGCAAGTGTTTTCTACCCTAGGGTCGTAGCAAATCAATACACAAATAATGTAAATGACTTCCCCACTCTCTCCGTTACTAATGTTGTTGTTTTGATAGTTGTTGCGATAAGGATTAAAAAACAACATGTGTATTAACCAACGAGCGAGCGAACGAGCATGTGATGCTATTTCGAAAACTTGGCCTCCATCAGCAATTAATGTACACTTGTATTGAACTAATTTCTAGTAATGTTAAACAACAGCAAATTGGTAAATTTATTCCTGATAACACGACAAATTGTCGAACATTTCAAATAGTTTCCGTAATAATAGAGATTTGCTAAAGTTGTCCTCGGAGTGTCTCTTTACTGCTTTAGTTGCTAATCTAATTAATATTATATTGCGTATTCTGAATTAATTATCATATTAAGGATACAACCTGTGTGGATCTGCTCGACATGCATGAAAAAAGATCGCAGTTTATTAGGCTCTCATCGAAATTTGTCACCGACAAAAATACTCGAAAACAAATAATTCAACACTCCAATTAAAACTGATCGAATTGATCGAACTAATTCCAACCTAATTTCAATACGTCACCTGCCTAACCGCCCCCTCAACCTCATGTCAATCTAACCTAACAATACATTATCGAGTTCCTTAAAGTTATAAATATTACGGATCATAAAGACGTAGCACATAAAGTATACTTTTTTATTAAAAGAAGAGAAACAGAAATTTCAAAAGAACGCATAATGTTAATTATTAGAAATTAATAGAATTATTTGACTTAATTTCTTATTCCAATCAAGTATAACTGCGAATTTAATCCTTGAGCGTGGAATTTAACTAAAGTTAGGAAATTTTCTTTAGAATTTTAGTCATTTCATGTAATATTTTTCCCCTTGAATCGACTAGTCTAGATTGCTGATTAATTAAAAAAAAAAAACGTGACGTATCCGCAGTATTTCAGATTGAATTAAGGAATGTACCATGTACTTATTTTGAAAATAACAAATTTTAAACTCCAATTGCAACATTCCACACTCTATGTTGTTCCAACAAGATTATTCATTTTGTAATCATTGCACCACTTTTTCGGGAAATACCTTGTGTAAGCAAGCAGATAAGCTGCACTCGGCAACTTTAGCGTACCCAAGGTGCTCGTCCAATATGTAGGTGAACGCAAAAGCACGTCTAGACGGCAGACGACATGTACACAATCTATACATAATTTACGCCGCATTAACCACGCTCACCGTACATTTCCACATCGTGCGAGCGCGCGCGCTCACCGGCGCTTAATTACTTCGTTTATTTCGCGGGTGACACATTGAGGAACTAACCAGTCCACAGGTAAAGAGCGCGCACGCCCGCGAGACCACACTAGCATGCCGGCGCGCAAATAACTAAATACTTTCGAGGAGAGGCGGGGAGGAAAGGAAAGGAGGGTTCTTCTCATGTAATTTGTGAGCATTAGTAGTAGCACCTCGGCATGCAAACACTGACAATCAACGAGATAAATTTCTATCAAACTGCATTGTTTAGGTTGGTTGAGCAATTTAATCGGTCCCTATTCAATTACAAGAGGTGACTTGTTAATTACGCTGAATAGCAAACAGTCAGAAATTTCTTTTCTTTCCTCACAACAATTCAATTACTAATCACTTTTTCTCGACATAGTTTTCGTTGGAATGTCCACTAAATTCCAAAGAGCACTTTGGCAGATCTATTCAAACTATTTGAAACACTCGACAATTCACCGTGTTAGCAGTATGTTAACATAGTGACACCTCTACTATTTTTATTGCTAATAAAAATTTCTTGAAATTAGTTCATTACAAGCTCGCTCGTGAGTTGGAGCACACGTTTAATCCTTATCGCAATAACTATCAAAACAGCATTAGTTGACGTGAGAGTAGGATAGTACCACCTGTGTAGACAAATTAAACTATGAATTACAAGATTGATATTAGATAGTGCAGTTTAAATTTGTTTTCTGTGCGGTAAAAGTTTGCATTCCATTTCTGTCTCACAAATAGTGAAGTAAACAATTCAAAATAGTATCCATTAAAAACGTAGAATTTATATATTTATGACACTTGCCTTCAAAATTCTATTTTACTCCCAATTTACGCCAAGTAAAAAAATCACATGAAGCGCAAAGAAAGAGGAATGAATTAAAAATAAGCAAAGTTGAAGTAAAGCAGATTTCGGATATAACTTCAGATACTTTTACATGTACGATGTCTGATGGTACATTTTTCCAATGAAAAATATTAAAGGATTGACATCTCGCAGAACAATATTATTGAAGTTTGTTATAAAATGATCTTAAAGAGTAATATATTTTAATTTAAATTTTGATTCACGCGAATGAACTAGATTTCATAATGGCATTTACTTAAGGCATTTCGAGTCAGTTTTTGCTTAAATCTAATGAAAAATGTTGCTGGCATATTGGAACGAATGAAAATCGATTTCGATAATATTGGCATCTAGAAATTGTTTAGCTCCGGAAAAAACGACAAGTTATTTTAATTCAGTCCGTAGTTTGTTATTGCATTCACCACACGCTTTCCGTGGAAAAAGCATATAAACAGATAACTGCATACTGCGCAGTTAGCGCAACAAACTTGCCTCAAATATGCTGCGGAAATAACGCACAAACAACAAATTCGCCAAATTAGCAAAACCATAATGACTTATTCGTCCACTCAACTTTTCCGAGAAGTGTCCGGCAGCCATGTCCTCCTCCATTGTCCAAAGACAGCTGGACTTTGCCATCGGCTGGCACCGTGCGTAGTAGCTGGGCAGTTAGTCATTATTCCACTGCAAACCGCTTGACCCGAACGCGCAAATGTCAGGAACCTGAGTCAGCTGCTGTTAATGCGCAACGCGCGGCGTGCGATTGCACCACGTTGCGGGCCAAACACGATGATAACAACACAACGCAGCAGGCAAGCAAACAAAACACCAGCCGACATCAACAACGCGCCGACGAGTTGGTGTGGCGCGATGGCAATCAACATTAATTGTGCTAACGTGTTGATGATATCGCGTTTTGTTTCCCTAGCTTCTTATGATCCGATACGGAATGCATACACTTACTCTTTTTCGTCAGCAACAGATGGTCGTGTTTGTGCCAAGCCATGGGCTCCATCGAAGAGCCACCACCGTGGGGCCTTGCGGCGCCAAATCTAGTAGCTGTTCGGCGTCGTGACGCTCTCGCGCATTATCCAATTCGCACACTCAAAATTTCACCAGATTCACTTCGTAATCCATGGCTGGCAGTCTTTTGTTTCACGCCGGACACAAACAAATGACAGTCGGCGAAATGCCGCACGGCCCAGCGCGAGGATATAAACAATCCTAGCAATGTGGTCGGCGGGCGCGGGCTGCAAACACACGCAGCGGCAGAGCGCGGGGGGCACTAACCTCTCGCCGGCGCGCTCAAGGCCAAACTATTATCGCGACTAAATCCACTGCGTTAGCGGCAGGATAGCCACACCGATGTTCAGGTAATCCAGCACGTTTTTCCTTCGTCTGCGATGCGCGTCTACAATTCACAACACTTTTGGCGCGCGATGCTGTCGCGAAGCGTGCACCCCTCGTCGGCGGAGAATGGACTACGCTCGCGGGTTGGTTCGCGCAGTGCGCGATTGCGGCGCTGCTGCCTGGCGCGGCGGCTCTGCGTTCGGGTCAAAAGCACACAAGCAAAATAATAACAAATGTGCATGAGTTTCACGCCGCGCGCACGGAATCCCTCGTTGCGCACTGCCGGTGAATACCAAGTGGCAGATACACACGGGATGCAATGATTTGCGCTCAGCTCCCTCGCAGCCTGGCGTTGTTGTGGTCGATCGCAGGCGCACGCGGACCCGTCACTGAAATCACTTCGCCGTTTCGGACCGCACACCACTACCACGTGCGGCTTCCGCACTGCAGACGGCGAAATAGCGCGTCCTCCGTAACACTGATAACTGACGCGAGGTGCGAGCACTGGGCGCGCGCTCACTGCGATTGTTTTGGTCGGCGCGATGCCGTCGACTTCGGCTAAGTTGCGAAGCGCAGTTCAACGGGTACCGTACAGCACGCCCTAACCGCGCAGCAACATGGCAACTGTTTCGGCTGGGCGCAGGCCAAACGTCGTTCATCGACGCAAAGCTTCGTGTCGCCTCGGGACATGGCCGATTGTCCGACGCATGCGTACTCAATCCATATCGTACTAAATTGTTGTAAACAGAAAACGCGTCTTACAAAACAATGGCAAAGGCGAAAGCAAATAAATAATCAACATGAAAAGTACTTAACTCATAACGTTAGACATTACACGTTCATGCAAACATAAATTTAACAAATACGCAATCTCTATAGCACTCACCCCAGTTTATTTCTTCAAAACATTTCCGGAGCATAGGCAACCTACAAAACGACTCGGCATAACAATTTAACCCAAGGGTTCGGACATCAAAGTATTCGTTTATTTAGTAGAAAAAATACACACTATAAACATATAAAATTATGCGTTTCTAACCAACCCATATATTAGAGATGTTCTCTCCTGCGAGTAAACAGGAAATGGTTTACCTGCAAACAAACAAACAATTTCAGTTAATGTCATTGCAAAAACACCGCGGTGCAATTCGATGTCTTTACCAGCGTACAATCTACGTAATTACAGCGCGACCGTGACGCAAAACAATGATTTGCGTCAACTTCTACGTAGAATTCAATGAATAAGGCATGTAAGCACACTCATCATCAAACTGTTGCTAGGTAAAACAAAAAGCAATCACTAAATACAATAATGCCGAGTTTACGCGTGTAAAATTATGTTTCGGCTCTAGCGCCAATCATAAAATTAACGATAAAACAAACACGTTTCCGAATTAGGAACAGGAGCATCCATTTATTTCTGGTTATAAAAAATAATCCATACACATATGAAATCATCAAAGAAACAAGAATTTAAAAAATCTTAAAACATATTTCAAACTTGGTTTAACTTTAACAAATGTAAAGTATACAATTTAATGCGCGAAAGTAATTTCAAGAACATCTTAATACTAACATAACATGAAAAACGATAAAAGCATTAATTAAACCGTCGCACTGGATAATTATTCGAATTTTGATACCCATATCCACTGTTGTTGGAATCGGGGTATGGTGGTCGAAATCCTGGTCTCATCATAGCTCTCGGGCCGGTTACTGGCCTCAAGTTGCGAATCCCGATCAATGGCTGAAATTGATTCGGACCTTGCGGTCGCATATACGATACTCCATGATCAGAATAATACAAATTTTCCTGTAAACTACGTGCTTCATGCATAATGGGAGAATATCCAAGTCCAGATTGCTTCGGAGGAGTCGCCATAGTCCGTTGATTCCATTCAGGACGCCGTTCGAAGTCACTACTTGAAGTCCAATCCCGCCGCTCATAATTCTGCGCAGAAGGGGGTCGTCTGTCTTCAAACTCTTTCGGCTTGTCTTCTTTCACCTCGCTCAATTGAGCAAGAAGTTGTGCAGGTGTTAATGAAGCAAACGATTTCTGCGAGAAAACATGCTTCAAAGCATTCCGTGCTGTTGATAGACAATCTTCTTCCGTGACCTGTGCGCCGAATTCCAGCGTATCCGGTGTACACTGAACACCTACATCCCTAGTTTCGATTTCGTTTCGAGCTTCACACGCGTTGCAACGATAATCCCTAGTTTGTACTGAGACGTTCTCGAAGATTTTCCCGATTGAAGAGCTAGCAGGAATGTTGACAATCTTCTCCTTCACGCCAAGCCGTGATAAGAATCGGCTCATTGCAGACACTTGTTTTCCTTTCGCAGAGAAGCTTGATAGAATATCCAAGCTGACGGTAGATCCATTTAATGGTGAGGAATTTTCGGGTTTTATTTGTGGCACGACTGTTTCCAGTTTTTGCAGGCGATTTACGTTGCAATGAAAACGACCGTCTGGTCGTTGCAATCCAGATAGAATGGTCAATGAGTCTTGACAACTATTTAGCACTGTAAGTTAATTGCACTTAAGTATCACAATTCAACTTATGATAACATTAAATGTCATAAAATAAGCTTAGCTTAAATGTAAAGATAACAATAAATATTAATACTATAATAAAATATTCATCATGTTGATAATCCTTAACTATAACGCTTACTAAATATTTATTTAGAAAACGTTTTCGGCTTGCTGCCTTCTTCAGTATGTTTTATCAACGTAATGAATATTAAACACTTCGTGACCACACTCAACGATACTTTGAATAATAAAATACTATTATTCTATATTTACAAATTTTTAATAATAGATCTAAGGTCAAATTTGAATCTTTTTTCTTTGGCCAAAAATTGTGACCCTTTTTACAATATATAGTGAAAGAAACTAAACTCACCCTTTAATTTTTTTGATATGTCGATTTGTTGTGCAATGTCTATGAATAAAATTGAACCAGACACAATGAAAAATTAAATCAATTTGTAGATTTTAAACAATCAATCCATAAATTTCGAAAATTATCTTACCAGGTTTGTGAGTCCACTTGAGATATTCCGAAAAAGAAATACTGTCATCTCTGAAGAGCTAGAAGAAAAATGTAACAGCATACACACTACTAATCACTATTTCTCATCAACTAAAGAAAGTAAAATCAGAAACTTAAGTTAATTACCTTCAAATTAGATTCTTCGATATTTTCATTCTGCACACGTTGCGCAGGCACATATGAATGTGGATCATAAGCAACTAAGGGTGGTTGGGTATAATCCATATTGTATGAATTTGGTACGCCGGTGCCAACAAAAAACGATTGATCGTATGTCGTTGCGCTGTACCCTGGGTCCACCGCCATTGGCGCTGGTACCATTTGAGGCACAGGCGGCTGCATTACACTACCCATCATACCCATATGATGGGAAATAGGATCAAAAGAATTGTGTGACATTTGCGCCAATGTACCTAATGATTCACCATTCAATTTGGCGGCTATATTCTTGAGATGATCATGTTCTTTGCTTGCGAGTTTACGATCGAGTTCCTCAAGGAAGGACTGCTTCCTCACCTCGGGAGACCGCGATCGCTCTCGCTTACTGAAATATCTATCTTTATAGCGACGGCTTGGGGACGTTGAACGACTTCGAGACCTATACCGCTGGCGTCGAAAATCATATCGAGTTGAATCGTGATAAGCAGGTGAACGAGACCGAAAACGAGTCGTTGGGGGAGGGACATATCTTTTGCGAGTTGGAGATGTTCGAATGGGAGACCTGCTTCGGCTATAGTGACGTTTTCGGCGATATGGCGAAGGGCTTCGCGAGTGATATCGCTTAGCAGGATGTTGGGATCGTTTAGAATCAAAAGGACTATCCCGACTTGAACGGGATGTTTTTGATTGTGAAGGAGAGTCGGCTTCATCTGGAATGTCCATTTCTGTCCCAGGAGGTACCAAACCGGTTTCGACAATGCGCAGTTTTTCCGAGATGCGTTCTTTTTCGCAACGTGCTTTATCACGTTGAATATCGCGTTTAACTTTATCAGGATCACGACGGTTTTCGGTAATGCCACTACGTGATTTCTTACGGCCATGCTCATTATCATCTTCTTTGCGACTTAAAATAGATTCTCGTTCTCCGGAACGAGATCTTTTCTTAGGAATAATATATCCCTTCATTGTTTTTGAGAAACTATGGCTAGTATCAGTCTTACCAACTTTCCCTACTTCATCAACCTTACTACTTGATTCGCTATTACCTATACCACCACCAAAAATATCAACAGTTGGTTTTTCAACTTTAATTTTGTCAATATCAATTGATTTGTTATCCTCCAGTTCTTCATCCCAGGTGTCAACAACATCCAAGCCAGCTAAGAAATCCTTGTTATCAAAGTCATCAAAGAAGCCTACAGGAACATCTTCATCTTCTTCACCTTTAAACAGAAAAGTACATTCACACAATGAAACTAAACAAATCAATGGCAAAATACCCTCCAATGTAGCACAAGTGTTTAAATTCTCAGGTGCAGATGAAGTTGCTACAGGTAAGATATTTTCACTGGCAGCTTCTGTCATTGTAACATTTGGTGTTTCCATTTCCTGTTTAACTTCAACATCTCGGCTTTCCGTCTTCTATAAAACAGGAAACAACGTAAACTAGTTCCAATTTACAAGAAGGTTAGAAAATAACATGTACCACGATTATATCATTTGCCGAATTTTCTGTTCTAAGAAAAGCGGATTGCTTTTCATTATTCGGCATGATGACAAGAAATTTGAGTCATTAATAAGAAACCGTACAATCACTGGTTTCAAAAACTATAACAAATACAAGCACCGCAATCGCAATTAATGAAGACGCTTGATGTTTTTGCAAAGAACGCAAAACCGGCAAGCACAAGTGTTGGTTCGCAAAACCATTCTACAAAATTTGGTAATAAATAGAATTTTCACTAATTTTCAATGATTTTATTCTTTCTTCCGAAATATAGATGACACTAGAATAAAAGTGGCATCTAGTTTAGAATGCTTAAAACTAAATTATTTTAGTAAATGATGGTTGCAACAAAAAAGATAAGTAACATACAACTCCAGGTTTTTAGAAGAGAGAACACTGCCACAAATTTAAAACAGAATTTATAAAGCTTCATATAAAATAAAGTGTAGAAGGGTTTATATTTAGTAACAACTTTTCCAGCACTATTTAATAAATTTTTATGGAGTTCTTTGTATTGAATTTTAACTTTAATTAAGCCTGGCCAGTTTGTAATTCTCTGTCAACATGGCAATAGGGCACTTGTTTGTTGTCGTGTGATTCACGATCGGTGCACTGCGCACCCAAACATGGTTTGGATCCGTGCTAAAATACACGGGCAACTGTCAAACGGCAATCTTAGAGAACACTTTGGCTGTTGGCTTTTTTTTGATTAAATTCGATTAATTGCTCGAGAGCCGCCGCCCGCCGTTATCCGGCCGTCGATGAAGCGCCAAGAAAGGGCGGACGTCGTGCGGCCGTTGTCGGTTGCTTGCTTGAGCTGACTCGGCTCTCGCCGTCGCGATGCTGTCGCGTTCCTGCCATGATTGATTTCAAGCGTCGCCTCGCTCCGCGCACCCGCTGACCAGCGCCTGGTTTTCGAATAATGTGGATTTTGTGGCCGTCGGATCATCAATTAGTGGTAATGTGCACTTGATAGTTAATCCAGGTTTCATAAGCAAGTGTCCCAAGCCCACCATCGTGTACCAGCAGGGACAAGTGTCAGTTCGCAGCGGCCGTGCGGACCATGGTTCAATGGCTGCTTAACGATGCTCTTAGTTGGACAAACGTCGCCTAGCAGAGTCAAATTTCCGCTGATTACAGCCGCTGGATGCAATTGCCAACGACTTGATCAATTAAGCTCGCGTGCGACTTCAATTAGCGTCACGAGCGTGTCGGTGGGAGTGCCCATAAGAATGTCATTTGTGCGGGACGAGTTGAGAATTTTTTCCTCAGAACGATCATTGAGTCTTTGTTACACTGTGTGACCATAACCTCAAAAAATGTTTACCTAGGTTAAGAATGCAAAGTTTGCGACGAATAATGTGCTTTACATTCATATAATGAAAACAATATAACTTGTTATTGAACAACAAGAGTAATTTGGTGCTCTGGTGGTATTGTTACAGTAATCAGAATGGTTGTTGATGTACAATCGCGACCGCTAACGACGAAAATGCAGCCCGCGGGTATGAATCCAAAGGAGCTGTCTGAAAATGACGATCTCGCGACTTCGCTCGTCCTGGACCCACATCTCGGCTTCGCCACGCACAAGATGAACATCCGCAGCAAAACACTGCGGATCAACAACGCTGACCTTAAGAGCATTGTTGCTGAGTTTATCAAGGAGCAGAACTATGAAAAGGCCTATACGCGAATTTCGAAGGGCGAATGGATGCCGCGGGCGAAAGCCAAATACGAGAAGAAGAGATTAGAGGAACATGTATGTAAATAATTAATGCAATCAATCAGGTTTAAGTGTATTTACCAAGCCACGTGTATTGGTGGTTGCCTATAGTTACTGACAGGTTCAAATTAGGTGGGCAAGCCAATACACACCAACATTTAAGTTTACTGTGACTAATATTACATCTTTTAGATTTATCGCTATCTAAGGGTATTTGACAAAGAATCTGGTTTTGTGATAGAGCCTTGCTATCGTTACTCATTAGAAGGTCAAAAGGGCGCTAAGATTTCCTCAACAAAGAAATGGAACAAACATGACAAGATTGAATGTCTTGTTGGTTGCATTGCTGAGTTGACTGAAGCAGAAGAGAGTATGTTGTTGAATCCAGGGAAGAATGACTTCTCTGTGATGTACAGCTGCCGGAAGAACTGTGCTCAACTCTGGTTAGGACCTGCTGCATACATCAATCACGATTGTAGAGCAAATTGTAAATTTGTTGCGACTGGTAGGGATACCGCTTGTGTTAAAGTTTTACGAGATATTGAAGTGGGTGAAGAAATTACTTGTTTCTATGGCGAGGATTTCTTCGGCGACAAAAACTGCTATTGCGAATGTGAAACGTGCGAACGAAGAGGTACAGGTGCATACGCAGCGAAACACGCAGAGAAAAAGGAAGAAAACGGATATCGTCTACGTGAAACGGACAACCGTATCAATCGCACAAAACAAAAGACCCACAACCCCAGTCAGGGCAAAACGATAGAGAATGGACATATAGAGACGCCCCATGACAATGTAGAGAAACAACTACCTGTAGAAACAGAAAATAAAGTTAATATTATCGCACCGTTGAGTATCAAAGAGCTGCGGCAAAAGGGTCTGACCAAATATGATGCGGAGATGTTGATAGCGCAGGGGTGCAATTTTTCTGATGTGGGCGAGTTTCAAAGGAGAAACAGTTCAGGCAGTACGGGAAGTGCAAATGCAATGACGAGTATAACGGTTGCGACTGATGCTGGTCCCACCACTGCCATTGGTGCCAGTACTGAAGACACAAAGATTGCAGACAAAAAACCTGTGAATGGCGTCAAGAACATCAACAATAATATTAGCAATAGCGTCAATACTAGGGCTTCAAGATTGCAAAAACGCAATGCGCGGCTGGCTTATCAAGAAAAACTGCAGATGTCCAGGGCCAACTTGTTGGATGATCTGCAGAGCAATGCCAGCAGCACCAGCGCGACCTATAGTGATCACGACCCGGTCAGTGATGCCACGCAACAGAATAAAAAGTTTAATGATTCGCATGAGAGCGGTAAAGGCGTTCCTTCAACGACTACAACTACAACACAAGGTAATGTTACAATTTTTTCGTTTGGATATTCAAAAGCTTAACGAGTTTATTTTCAATTTAGATCAAAGCCCTTCGTTTAGTCGTGCATTGAGGAGTCAAAAGGAAGATGTGTGCATCAACGGTGTGATATTCGAGGAGAAACAAACTTCGCCCATGGGTGCGAAACGGCAAACGCGAAACTCGTCGCGGGCCAGTCTGAATTCCGGCAAGGACGAGGTAGATTCATATGTACCTAGCAATAAAGACGTGTACGACTTTAAGGAGGAGGAAAAGCAACCCTCGTCCGATCAACACACGCATTGTAGTAGTAAATCTAGTGAAATTGTGATAAAAAGTGACGCTGACAAAGACGATATTGAAATGAGAACTAAGGCTGACCATAAACCAACTGCCAACACGGAGAGAGACCACCGGCCTCCACCAAGGAACGGTACACCTGAGCGCCACCTCCAACCGAATATAGCAGCGGCGATTACGGCTACGACGCCCATGTCGGTATCGAAACCGCCAGATCGCACGCCAGAGAAATGCGGTCGCTTGAAACTTACTCTGCGGATGAAGCGTTCTCCCATGCTGGACGAAGTTATTGAGTCAGGCAATAGCATGAGCGAGGACAACTTTGAACCGGAGTACGAAGTGCTGCGCGTAGAGGGTGTTGAAGCGTACAGCACACCGTATTCACACCGAAAGAAGCGGCACAAATCCAAGGACCGTAAACGCGAGCGCCGACTCAAAGACGAGGTGCCGCCACCCAAACTGCACCCGCCTATGAAACGCTTACGCCTCATATTCGGTAACGAGAGCCACACGATCGACATACCGTCCACTAGTAACACCTAACACACTATCGCTTAGCTCTTGGAGGTAGCGGCGATCACACGTTTACTGAACCCTACACCACATAGATCAGCGTACTGCGACTTGTACATAATTTGTAACTTATTTCACTATTTACGAGAGAATTGCGGGGAGAATCGCGAATGGGAATTTTCATTGATAGTTGAATGAATGCAGATTGCGAGAATGGAAAGTAATTATTGACATTTTTACATGTTTAACATCATGTATTATTTTTGGATTATCTATGTTTGGTTTAATCATGGTTGTTGAGACGATTAAAATTACCTCATGAGCGAGATTGGTATGGACGTAAGGAGCAGGTATTTGTTAACTGTTGAAATTTTGTAACACATTTTAAGGGTAATGCGATAAATTAATGACAACTTGTTGCAACTATTCAGACAAATTATGATGGATAGGAACAAGGTTGATTTCTTTGCAATAATTCATCTCTTTCTGGTAATTCATGGCTTTGAAGCTGGCGAACGCAAATGATCTATCAAATGTAATAATAAATTCCTCAAACGCGAATCTGCAGATCGCACCAGATGACAGCATCGCGATTTGATCTTCTCACATTTAAGGCTTGTAAATATTTATGTTACAACATAAAGCATAATTAATGTGTAATATAAAATCATTTTTTTCATTATTTTAAATGCAATTTAAGTATTCTTAATTTTTTAAATATTGACCTTTCTGACGCATCGTTAGAAACAAAATTCAAACTCGAAACAGTGAATCACAATACACGCCTTCATTTAAAGTTATCTTAATTGAGTTGCAATTTTACTTGCATTGAACACTTCGCACTCTTATTCACGTTCCAATATCTTATTTCAAAATATAAAACAAAGTGTCTCCGATGGTGAGAGAGTTACAACTATCTACTAGAGTTACCTGGTTTTTACTCACGTCAACACTAAATGTTATTTTGGCGTCCAATTTTACCTTGTTTTTGGTAGACGAGTTGAATGCAGGAATGGACATTGGTCCTTTGATTGGATCCTCATGTCGCCAGAACTCAATAATTGAAGATTCTACTCAAAATAGCACCAATCAATATCCAAACAGTCGTTTTATAAAAAGCACCAACCTTTCAAAGCCCGAACCTCTTTAATCAGCTTGGACTTCAGTTTATCAAGCGAATCTCCATCCGAAATCTTGACCCATTGATTGAACAACCCATTATGCGGTTCGGAATTGATTAAATTCACCCTAACACCTGGTTTCGTGCTAAATAAAACAAATGGTTGCCCGGGGCAACATTCCCTCATCTTCTCAGTAGCACCTTCCTCATCTGTAAATCTCACACTGACCTCATCTACATCTAAAGTATTGGCTAAATAAACCCTATTGTTCCTCAAAACATCAGCCTCATCAAACTCTAGAGTCAAAGCGAGTGCTTTGGGTCCTAATTTCTCCAACTTCTCCCTCGTCGCTTGGACAAAAGGCATTACTCGCTTCATATGCTTCTTCAACTCCTCTTTCTTTGCTAATTCAGTTGACAACTGTTTGTTATCAGGTAGTGCTCCATTATTCTGATCATACAGCTGCCTCATAGTCGATAGAATGCAGCTCTGCCACTGCGGGAACGTCTTAGCCACCCAAATCTCAACAACGTTGGGTTTTTCAACTGGTTCCGGCTTAGGATTCTGCTTAGTCGGCTTCGCACCTTGCATATAAGCCTTAAGATATATCCTGAATGAATGCGCAGCTTCCATGAGGTAGTCTGATGACTTCATCTTTACCTCATCAATAGGTCCCACTTTCGGCCATGTTGCTTTGACAATACTGCTCTTCTTTCCCAATAAACCCCAAACATGTTCGGCAACATGAGGGCAGATTGGAGAGAGTACAATACATTGAACTTCAATAAACTGCAGAATTAACTCGTGATGAATACCATCCATTGCAGTTAAATTAAGGTATTTATCTCTAACTGCTTGCAACTCAAAGAAACCTGTCCTTAAAGCCTCTTTGAAGAGGACCTTATTATAATTATCAGCAGTTTCTTCAATTTTCAAGTTGATCTCACTTTGAAATACAATATCGTTGAAAGTATTAGCAGGGCCTTTCCTGAATGCAGACTTAGAAGCCAACATTTCCTTAACCCACTCAATGAATGTGTACAGACGCAGAATACCAGCATCCGCCATACTTTCCACAAAGTTAGCATCTTCTACAGAATCACCCGCATCAGCAAGACACAATCTCATCCCGTCCGCGCTGAACTTTTTAACTGCTTCACTCAGGGTTAAAAAGTTACCTTCTGATTTGGACATTTTCGCTGAGTTTAACATCAAATGTCCATTTGCACGAATACTTACTGGCCATTTTCCTTCATCCTCAGGCCACATGGCACAGTGATTATAAATATAATAAGTTAAATGGTTTTGTACCAAATCTTTACCGGAAACACGCATATCAATTGGATACCAAAATTCAAACTCCCTTCTCAACTGATCCAAGATATCCTTTTTAATGTTACACTTTGGATATGGCTTGTTTAAGAAGATATAATCCCATACTTCAGGTGTCAAATCCTGAGGCTTAATCCCAGAAGAATTAGATTTGTCTCCTTTGAAGCTATTACCTTGCAAAAAGTGAGCAATTGTATAATAAGCATTGTAAATCGTGGAATCAGAAAGAGATTCAATAAGCCACTGTTCATCCCATGGCAGTTTGGTCCCTAAACCATAGGTTCTTGAACAAGCATGCCCATGTAACCAATCAAGAGAAGCAGAGAAGTTATTCCGCACTTCATCATGATAACAGTTTAAATTCGCCAGACATTTCTTTGCCTGCGCCTTCCACTTCTCTTCACCATAGTCCAAATACCACTGATCACAAAGAGCAACAACGCACTGATCTTGAGATCTTGACATGATAGTCTTCTCTGGCTCGTAGTAAGTGACCGCTTCATTTTTATCAATCAGGGATTTCTTCATTGCTTCCTTTACATCCTGAATCTTTTTACCTTTGTGTTCACCAACTAACATCACACCATCACAGAATGCTTTAAGGTAAACTATTACTTTGGCTTCCAATAACTTATCCTTGTCATTCTGGCTTTGAATCTTGAGTTTGTCATAAATGGAAACAGCACATAAATTACCAAAGCCTGGTACTTCAATGATTGGAACAGGTTCATAAGGTAAAACCATGTCATCAGTGATACCATACTTTTCCCGAAAAGATTGCTTCTTCTTGAGATCAACTAATGCAGCATAGTCGTCCGGAGAATCAGAAGGAACACTAGTAACAACTCCAGTACCCTTATCTTCTTTGATTGTTAACATTGGCAGAGTATAAATCTTATCATATTTTGTCATTGGTGCCTTTAAAGCACATCCCATTACATCTTCTCCCTTAAGTTCATAGATGATTGTGTACTTTCCAAATTCACTGGTGAAATCTTGGAAGGACATATTCCTTGCGGAGCGTTCTGTACAAATAAAAACTTCGCCTGCTTTAGTTTCAAACGCGATGTATCTCATGTCAGGACGAATCCAGCAATTCGTTTGGCCAAACATTGTTTCAGGACGAAGAGTAGCAGCGACTAAAAAGATGGGTTTATTTTCGAGTTTAGATAACTTAGGTGGGTATGGTTTTATTAAAGTCATTTTGATGAGTGTATATTCCTGAGGTCCTACACCTTCCCCAGAAGAACGATCGTGATCCATGCAGGGCTGACCATCTTTTGGCGAGTAGATTGTGTAACGCTTTCCATATTGAACCTAATTAATATCGTTTTATTAATAAAACCAACTTTAAATGTAATATAAGTAGAAGACACAATGTTTACCTTGTTCCTTTCCTTTAAATGAATAAACTGCCATCTTACAAATGAATCAAAAAAAGGATTCACATCTGTTGTGATAAAAGTCCTCCTCCAATCAGTAGAAATCCCAAAACTATTCAAATCCTTTACAGCATAAGGTGGAAAATAGTCCAACCAGTAATTCTCATCAGCAAACTTAACAATCTCCTCTTCAGCAATCCCCATACTCAGCATAATCTGCCACTGATACTTTGCACCTCCAGTCTTTGCAACTGCCTTGCTTTTCTTTCCTTTACTCTTGTCCTTTGGTACAACATCACTCTCTTCTACCCTAACAACTTCTTCATCATCAGGGAATTGTGGTGGAACTCCATACAATTCAATTTCCCTTTTGAGTTTATCAGCACATGCCTTAATTGGCATTCCAGTACAGTGAAAACCAAATGGAAACAGCGCAGTTTTTCCCAATAAACGTTGATATCTCACAGCAAACTCACATTTTGATAGGGAGAAAGTATGTCCCAAGTGAAGTCTTCCATTCATGTAGGGAAATGGAAATGTGCAGATGTATTTCTCATCATTTGATTTCTTAAGTGTTTTTGGGGCATCCTGCTCATAGATTTTTTCCTTTTGCCATTTTGCTTGGATCTCTTTTTCTATTTTCTGGAGGAATTCTACTTTGAACGTTCCCTTTCTCTCACCGGAAGCCTGTAGTTTAAGATTTGTTAGCACATTGCAGGATTGTGATAGATTACATCAGCAAATTGTTTAATAACTTTAAGAACCATGCAGAACAACTTATGACTTGAGTTATAAAAAAAATAGTTACTCTTACCATGTTGAAGGACACTATCCTATTTTTATGTGGAGTTTTTTCCTAGTTGCCGAATATTATGAGAATTGAGGGCTTTGGAACTACGAGCCGCACGCAGCTCACGAGAAGCTAATGATAACCTGCAACGTGTATTGTCATGTTTTGCAATCAATTCAGTAGAGGGCGTTATTACGAAGAGAACATCCATTGAGCGTTTATTCAACAAAAACTGCAAAAAAAACTGCTTGATAAGTTTGTCCTGTATTGAAGTGATAAAAACACTTTTAGATATTGTTATACAGTGACAATTATTGGTAACTTACTTAAACATCTATTATGACTGTTTGTTAACAAGCTTTACATCTTACCAAAAACGTTTGTTACAGAAATATTTTTTGGATGTCTTAACCTTAGAATCGAACGTGTTTTTGGATAATTTTCCGCGGATTTTCTTTATTTACTTAAAAATCAAAGGAACAACATTAAAATGTTAAAATCCGTAAGTGCATATCTTTATGTACTATTAAATTAACTAATATCTAAACGCAAATTTACCTGCATTTGTTGTTTTACAGTCTCAATTTAGACTTGTCGCAATGATTCCAAAGGTATCACCTATTAACATTAGAATGAATTCAACTGCTGGTATGGAACCTGCTAGACTTGAAAAAAGTATGTATTCATCATCACTTTTTCTAATACAAACAATTCAATTGTGATTATTTTAAAGGATTGCTTTCAAAAACCAAAAAGAATTTACTGCATGAATCCTGATTAAAATTCTGATGATCTGCTTGGCATCATATTTAAATACGAATTCTTGTATGCATTTGTTTAATTAATTATTCATATGTTCATTGCTTAACATTCTTCAAACTGTAAATATGTTTCATACTATTATAAATTATGTTTAAAGCATTAAACACAGTTCAGCTCTTGGGAAGAGTTGGAGCAGATCCACAAAGGAAAGGCAGTGATGCCCATCCAGTTGCGGTATTCTCCCTTGCAACGCACTCAAATTACCGCTACGAGTCAGGCGAATTCCTCCAACGTACAGAATGGCATCGCGTCATTTGTTTCAAACCAGGTTTGCGAGAAACAATCCTTAACTATCTCAAGAAAGGACAACGTGTTCATGTAACCGGCAAGTTAACCTACGGGGAAATTAAAGGAGACGATGGTAAGCAAAAGACCACAACTGCAATCGCAGCAGAAGACGTGATCTTTTTCAACCAAAACGCAAAGTCAGAGTGATTCCAAAAGATATAATAATGATCGTTAATATTTCACATACATATTTTCATATTCATGTAGTTGACGTTAAGTCAAATATAAATTAGAGGATACATCATAACAATGTGATTGAGCGTATTGAATATCTGCTATAAACTCTGACAAACATTTTTAGATTGGTCTGATTTACATAAATACAAATAGGTGAATATAGTTGCATATAAAACGCCTAAATCGTAAAGTTCTCTATTCGATAAATTAATCTGATACAATTTAATACCGATCGGTAGTTCGTGATCTGATCATTTGTAATAAAAATATAGCTTTTATATTATCATATCAACATCAATATGCTTATTAGTATTCGCCCGGTATTTAGTTTAATAAAATATTACAATTATCGTTAACTGTCTCATATATCGTTTTAAACAACAATTAGATTAAGTCGAATTAATTATTAACATATCTTGATTTAAAACCAATGAACATCTCTAAGAGGAAAGGTTGAAAATCAATCTGAGTTCATAAAATGATCAATGTCAATGATGCCTTCTTTTTTGAGCTGGGCATTTATAAAGTGACCCATTTCTATTCTGTCTTCTGCTTTTATCTTAATATTCTTCACTGATAAGCTAAAAAGAGGATTTTCCCAATGGAATCTAAAACACAAAACAACAATCTCTGTTTACCCGCGAGATGAATTCATATCTTTTTTGAAGGCAACTCTTAATTATGGGATAAGTAATTAGGTGACAATCTCTCTGAGAACTGATGCACTCTCTCACAACCACCTGTCTTATACTTGTTTGGGAAAGATCAAGCAACTAGCAATCCAATTTTAAGCAAGAATGCAAGGCAATTCTTTAATTGTATTGCAAGCAAGCAAATTTGTATTAAAAAGGTGTATTCTCAACTTACTTGTAACAAAGTCGTCCACATTTGCTCAGAATCCTATCCCTGTAGTAATATCTCAGTGCCCTTGACATTTTATCATAAGTCATACAATTTGAATTCTTATGATGACCCCATAACAAGGCAAGATCATTGGGTAGTAAAATCTTAAACACTCCAGCAGAGCGATCTTCCCATGCAATAAGATTCTGGTATCTTTGTTCTTTATCTTCCAGTAATTCATGGAGAAACTTCAATATATGCATGTTACTTAGCTTTCTTATGTTTTCTTTTACATCTACAAACAGAGCAAAACATAATCAAGTTTTCACTGCAACAATATTAAGACACAAGCACCCAAATTCCCATTCAGACTTCTTAAATTACACTTAAAATTAAACATGTTGCACATTTTATTAATTAGCAAGAAGAGAAAAACGACTGTTGGCCCACTATCACTTATTTATTATTAAACATTATTTTTAAGCCCTTTCCAAAGGATACAAAAAAGGATACGGTACGCATAGTTTTATTACTGCGCTTTAATTCAGTGACTGAAATGTGTGACGATCAACTAGATGCTTGTGTCGTTCTGCGCCTTTTCCGCTTTGAGTTAAAGGTATTTATTATTGGAATGTGTTGTCATTTCCTTCCTGTTTTGATAATTTAGGTTAAGCGTCCTGTCGTTAAGCAGTAGTGGAAAACACCAATGACGAACTTTAAAGCATCGATGATGTACGTTTTTGTTCACAAATAATAATTGGATATTGATTGAATAATATTCTTTATTATTTCTTTAAATTGAGCATGTATAATATAGAATAAAGAACTTGTCTTTGAATCTTAATAAAATTCAAAACAATCGATTGTTTGGAAGTTTAGTGATTTTTGTGGTGTCAAACTCGTGAATGTAACCAGAATTGTGCAGGGTCGTGTTTACATCAACTTAAAAGTTGTTCGCCTTGGTACCGATCCAAATGGAATTGAGCAAAGTTCGTTTCTGGTTATGGCACTGGGGACTTCCATGATCAAATGCCCAGTTTTTGAAGCGGCGGTTTAATTTATCACCATTAATTTCGCTTGACTCTCTTGTACGGCCGCACTTTTCTCGTATTATTTACAATATTAGGGTTGGTGGATGGGTTTATAACTAGCTCTCTTTTCGTTCAAGACAAATGCATCAATTACTCTTTATTACTCAGAATACAAAATATCAACAAACTGATTGCCGTTAGAAATAAGAATTACTTCCTTTAAGTAAAGCACATATAAGGCATCCAATAACTGCACAAATTCATATTCATTCTCTCTATTGCCTACAATGATATTCTATCCATATTTACTAAAAGTATGAAACATGTATGTACAAATTGATTCATTTCTATACAATATATTCTTCGCTCTATATATCATCACACAAATATTGAGTCAAATATAAATTACAATTTATTTTATTCAGAGATCACAGAAACAGAGCTGGAAATATAGTTGCCCATCTTAAATTTCATCTAAAAATATGTTTCTTATTGATTCGTATCCGCTGATTGCACCTCTCGAGGTCCAGTTCTTGATTGATTGCATTGGAATGTCACTCATTTTCTCATCTTAAAATCGTCTGTTTCGCAATGGACCCAATTTGATATAATGAATTCCAGTCTATCTCTTATTTTACTTCTACATATTCGCATTGCTTGCAAGTATGTATTATTGTCTCGTTGCAATTTGTTTCGCGCCACAGTCGTGGTCACCTCTTCGCTCAGTAATAACATTATAATAATTAATTTAATATTTAAACAAATTAAAGCTGCCCATAAGTAGTGTGAGAACTACCAAGTTTGCTAGTGTCCGAAAGGGTTCATGAAAACTTAATAATACATTCAATTAAAGTTCGATGCTAAATTCCCGTCGTCCACGGCGCACGACGTCTTTTGGCACATGCCCCATCGATAGGGGCGATTTCTAATATACATTCGTTCGTCGTCTCCCTTAAGATCTAGTTAGTATTTCGGTATCACTAAATAAAATTTGCACAGAATCAAGAAAGTATTGGCACCAAAAAAAAAAAAACAGTCACTAACATTCAGCGCATCAGCGCGCTTTCAAGAGTTCATCAATGCTCTGTCACCATGTCTTCCTTCTTGTAGAACATGCTGTCTCTCAGATTCGGTGGATCCGGAGAACAGACAATAGTTACATGCCGACTGCTGCTGCTGCTGAGGTCGGTCGGCGCGTCCATGCTCAAGTCGGTGGGCTTGTCGTCGAAGTCATTGCTGTGCACGTTGATCTCAACATCCACCGGCTCGGCTTTGACGTGGCTGGCGACGACGACGGGTGTCACCGTCGTGCTAGCTGCCACAGCTGGCAGCGACGCGGGTGGGGTGCGCTGCGTCGGCGACATTTGCTGGCGCAGCAGGGAGATGTTCTTGATGTTTTTCAATTCCGTCGGGTTGCGCAGGAACCTGTAACACAAAGGAAGAGATATTTTTAGCATAAGTGCCATACTCTTGTCTATTATTATATCGAGACTTTCTTTGTTTGTGTATCGCGAGTTGGAGTAATGGGAATATCAAGTAGGTAATAACTTACTGGTAGCAATGACGCTCGCCCTGCACCTTTCGTAGGATGTTGACCCTGTAATAATAGCGGAGAGCGCGTGACATCTTGTCGTAGTTCATCGAGAGATGGTTCTTCTGGATGCCCCAGAGTTTGGCCAAGCCGGCAGGATCGACAATCTTGAAAACACCAGTGTCACGGTTCTTCCACGCGATATAATTGGTGTAACGTTGGTTGGGATCATTGAGCAATTGTTGAAGAAAGTCCCACAACAATCTACCATCTGCAAAAGGGTGACGCAATATTTGGCAACAATTCATTTTACTCCATAACAACCTTTCTCGCATAAAAAGCAACTTACTTGTATTTGGTTCAGGTGTTTCACTAGGGAAGAACTCCCTCTTGAACGAAGGACTCGCTGCAGCTTCTTTCGGACTGCGTGGCGGGAACTGATGAGCTGGTGCGTGCACCAGCTGGAAACTAGGTGTATCTGGTGGGCTCATATTGTGTCCATGTTTATCCACAAACTCCTCATCTGAATCAGACTGATTGCTGCCATTGCTTCCACCACTGCTGCTGCTGCCAAAGATGGAATGATTGAAAAGGTGCGCAGTTGTGGAGTTGTTGGTCTCCGCGTGCTGAGGACTACCACCCGCTTGGCTCTCCACTGAAGGAGCAGGACTCAGTGTGACTGAATTCTGCTGTGCCATGAGGTGGGCCGCCAATTGAGCAGCGTGTGGGTGAAATTCGTTGGCTTGCGACAAGATATTCCAGTTGGGTGTGGGCGGATGTGAAGTATGAGGACTCAGCGGATAGGGGTGTCGTGATGTTGGTGTCACAGGGCTGGAAGGCAGGCAACGTTGGAGATTGTTGGCTTCGCGGACGAGCAATTGAAGCACATTATGGAGAACATCGCCGGAGCCTGGAGCGCGTTCGGACAGATCTGTTCTTGTGAGCAAGCACATAGCTTTACCTGAAGAAAGCCACATTTACAAATTAATGTAACTCGGTTATGGTCAGGGATGGTGGCGGTGAAAACGCTTACCATTCATTTGAAAAACATCCATGTCAAAAGGCTGAAGATCAAATTCCCTCTCGGCCCATCGAAGGAAGGTGTTCACATCCTCCCTAGACCAGATGCGTGGATCTGGTGGAAGCGATGTGGGCAGCTGGCTTTTGTACTCCATCAAAGGAGATGAAGGCGTGTGAGGGGTCAGCGCTGGGAATCCAAGCGGATACCTCCAGAGGAGATCTGGACTGAAAGGCAACGGCAATGGTAGACGATCCATTGTGGGTCCACTTGTTGGTATGGGTGGAAGAGGACCTGGCACCAATTTCATTTTGCCACCTGTAAAAACAGCATCCTATTGGTAAACAATACATGATGCTCTCTAATGAGTATTGAGCGAGTACATTGAGTTTGTCATGTTGATCGTAGTGCGAGAGTTTCCTTCAAGGTTACCACCAGACAAATACGCAACACACTCGATTGAATTTCTAATATTCTACTGCAAGTTTTTTTTATCTATTTATATTAACCATTTTCCGGTGCTTGTTCGCCAGCACGCTGCCAATTTGCTTAACAAAGGGCATATCTATTTGCGCGAATTACATCGCTGTTGTATTTCCAATAAGTGACATAAGAACCGCAGTGTTTATCGAGTGTCGGTTTTCGTCCGCACGGCGATGACACATGCCGAGAGCGTCCACAGAACTGTGTGCATTTTAAACATAAATATTGCGATGATGAAATCCGAGTCGTGGGAACGCAGTCGTCGATCGTCGCGTGAAGAACAACCCATATTGAGAGCATGTGTGCGACTTCCGGTATGAGGTTACGAGATTTAACGAGCAAACATGTTGAACTCGGAATTTTTGCTACCTGCTCTGTCAATTATCATGAATACGCCTGCGGTCGGCATTCAATTATCTTATTTAAATGTCCTGTAACTGTCTACCGTGAATTGTGAGTAGCTCTAGCCAGCTTCCTGCAAGCGTCGGTTCGATGTTGTATTTCAATCCATATTTAGCTTGGCGTAAGGTTTTATTTCAACGCCGTAAACGCGCGAGCACCGCGCGTGTACAACCAGGAAGAAATGTGTCAATGCCAAGCTGCGCGCTTCCGCGTTGCTCGCCGCCTTTTATTCTTGCACGCCAAGCAAGATGTAGGATGCAAAATGCGCTTGTTGTTTCAAGACGCTGTGCAACAGGAAGTCAAAGCTGAGTATGACGCGGTGCACAATGCATCTCATTTGTTCGCTGCGTACCAGCATAACGCACCGCGTCCGGGCCAACAAAAGCCTGCAGCCGCCAGCAGAAAAGCTTCAAAGATAATGCTGCTGCTAGTGGCGCGTGTATATTTCTCATAATTAGTGCCCAAAACAGAGCGAATACCTACATCACGCACAGTGTTTTTGCACTGTACATTTAATTGTCGGTGATAACCAAATCAAGCAAATCGCGCAGACTTTATCTAATCAAACATCCGATGTTTGCATCGGCCGTAGAAATTGCGTAAACAACCGGCTGCTATTTGAACATTATCTTTTCCCACAACACGGGAAAATTGTGCAATGTAATGTGGAGAGTTAAAGGAGGTGCACTAGATTTTCGAATCTGATACTTTCGAGAATCACATACACGAGGCGATTGGCCTCCACAAGGTTAACCGATGAGCGCTGAGGAAAACAACGACGAAAATGCGAAGAGGAGACACACAAGCGTGGTTGCGTCGGTTCCGCCTGGGGCTCAACGCGCGGAGAATTCGAGCAGGCCACGCGTGAATGCTCATTTATACCTGTGCTCTGCTCTGGGCACTTCCCGGAAACTCACAGCGAGCTCGTTACGCGCCGCTCCATTAGACGTCGACGAAAATCTCGGGCGGACGGACTTATGCAACATGCAAGGAGGCGAGCGATTAAACTTATCGTACTCGTTTGATCGGCAGGTTGCAGCAAAAACTACGCCGCACAGTGCATAGACGTGATGCAATCGTGTAAATAAACTCGCTCCGACACGAAAACAGCGCGTCCCACATGCGCGCCTTCCTTTCTTGCGTTCGGCGGGCGTGTGACTTTTCCGCGCGGAGAAAGCGGAGGCGGCGGCAATCAACGCAACAGGTTGTCACGAGGAGGAAGCGCGTGTTGTAGATATTGATGTCCAACGAGCGGAAGCAAACATAGGTAGGTAATAATATGGGTGTGATTGGATGTAAATTTACCAGATTTAAACGCCCAGGTACGTCTCTGTCGGCATTGCATCGTGTTTCCCAATGCGAAATGACAAGTCGAACACGCGCACACGAGGTACCAACGTACAATGGCAGCACAACACTCCTTGCGTACTAGACTAGCATGAACCACGCGTGCGAACGAAATCCGGCGATAATGGCGTAAATATTCACCTTTGAGTATTCCACAAGCCAGGGCTGAGATGATAAGTCGCTGATGTACGTATCCTTGGGCATATATCCGATTAATCCGAATTGCGATTGCACTGCATCGGGTAATTCACAAGCGCGATAGGTGACACGAACTTGTCTCGACAAGTGAAGACGGGATCGTAACAACACTACACGCGTGTGGATTGGTCTTACCGCACGAAACTCGGGAGATAAATCGACGAATGCACGCAGAGCTCGTAGGAGTAACTGTGACCTGCCTCGACGACCGCCACCTTACCACTACTGTTTGAAGTTTGTTTTCGGTTTCGAAATAGCGTCGGCGATGAGAGCGTGCGGGAGTGCTCGAGGTGGGGGCAGCGGTGCCCCAACGCGGCGGCGACGAGACGCGAGAAAGAGAGAGAGAGAGAGAGAGAGAGAGGCGCCATCATCTCCCTGGACTGGAATAACAAGTCTTGCTGCCGGCGGAGAGCGAACGCGCCGCGGCGATGCAGCGTTGCCAACGGACCGGATCTACACACTTTACCCGCTTTGTGTTATTTGGCCATGTGGGAGATCCAGGGGCTTCCCGAATCTCTGCCAGCATTACATGCCTGCGTGCGCTTTGCCGGCTCTCCCTCGCTACGTTTGCACCCTATTTGGCCATCACCCTCGTCGTTCAAACACCTGTGTTGCTTTCTAACAGATTTTAACGTGTTGACTGCGAGCCGGAAAGCAGCGTTGTATGTAACGTAATAGGTCAATTTATTGCGACGACGCATTATGCAATACTCGTCATGATGTGTACACCGCGGCGACAACCTACGCTAATTACGCTTTATACGTCCAACAATTCCAAGACGAGCCTCACATCCTCTTCAAAGCTGTGAAATTAAGTAATCATAAAGTTTCGGTAAATATGCATGGGAAGCGTTGTGCCCAGACCGGTGGTCTGTCTCTATTACTCTATATCTCTACTATATACTCTCTATCTAGTATTTCTATTACTAGGCAACTTCCTTTCAATTGCTACTCCTTCCTCGTCTTCGAGGAAGACGATTCTGATGATGTCATATACAAAGCGTGCATCATATGGATGAGTGGTCGCATCCAGAATAAGACCAAGTATCAACTCCATGCGCTAAATCGCGCAAAAATGTCTGATATGCGCGTGTGAATCATCCATTTTGACGCTCTCTTGGCACGCAATGCCGAGCTATGTCGAGGTGTGCCATACATACACACTTCCTTCCTATAAAATCTCCGTTCGTATTGAACGTCGAAATGCGGACGTTTGCTCATCGGCTGACAGGACATACGACGGTTGCTAAATTTGAAGCGGTTTGCTTCTGGCACGCGTTCAATTCGCGTGCGCATTCCGCGCCTCGTCGCGAAATTGCTCATTGTTGCTGTTGGATTCAGCCGGTCTACAAATTGTGGCGATTTTTATTTGTTTGGCGGATTGCAACTCGGCATGGATGCTTGAGGTTACAAGTTGGGAACTTCCAACGCTTTCAAGGCAAGGGAATTTGCAATTATCTGCTTTCGTTCTGGAGCAGATTTGCATTTTTAAATGCGGTAGAAAATCTCTTCCCAGAAGAAGGCCTTCGAAATGGGTAAACGGCGTTTGCATTGTTTATAGTTGCAGGTAAGCAACAGCTTGTCATTATTGTACTACCTCTTTGAAGCTTAGCACGCGCAACAAGGTGGCCCGATCTTTGTACTCCATCAGGGGGTGGTTAGCGGTGGTAGTTGCTTGGTTTAATTGCCTAAATTCGCCTTCCGACAAACAGTAACGCAATGCACAGCTTGTCTTCGATTGAAGGGATTAAAAGAAAATAGTCGGATTATAGCGTTTTCTAGTTGGTAGCTAAAGATACGGGTATTAATCTTACTTTAATCCGTATAAATTGTTACCGCTGCCTTCCGAATTTCCGACAAATCAGCCGAGAACAGAATTTAATCGCATTTCCGAGCGAGGTGATTAATACAGCAATTATGGCCATTCGTTTCATTTGTTTCACCGCTGAAACGCGCGCCAAAACAATCGCCTCTATTGTAACGCGCTGATGCATTGATTTCGCGTCGAAATAATTCGCGCCCTGACGTCATTCTGCTTCTTCCAAGTCGTGCGTAAGCTAATTAGTCAGAGCGTAATCAAATGACGGTAAGCTGCACTATTCGGCGCGGCCACCGCACCGCCACTTCCGTCCCGGTCGTTATTAACGGCCCGTGGCCAATTCACTTGATTGAGTTAAGTGCGCAGGGCGACACTTTGTCACTTGCGTCAATGCGCTGCGATCGCATTCGACCATTAACGGCGATTAAATTGAAATTATGGAAATCAGCGCCTGGACATTAATTGAGCCGTGTGTTTGGTGGGTAGGGCAATAATAATGGTAATGGTGTGACTTTTTGTCTGTTGCGGAGATAGGTTTAGTTTTTGCGTGCGTAATACAGGACACGCAATAACCTGAGGCGTTTGCAATTGGCATTTTTCCAGCGTAATTATCGCCGGCAAGTGGCCGAATTGTAGTCGGAATTCTCCGACAAGTGGTTCACGTCACGAAATCAATTTTGGGACTTATTTACATATTCGTGGGAAGTTCACTCAGCCATTTAGGAGTATCATAACCAAATGCGAAAAAATAATATGATGTTAAACTATTGCATACCTCATCGTGATACTATTAGCAGGAATGAAGAGAATCACTATTCAGATTTAACAAATCAATTTAAAGTGTTTTTTAAGTATTATCGTTTATATTTGCAAGGATAGATATAACTTGTATACACATATCTTGCAAATCTATCTTTAATTTTTTATAAAAGTGTATGAATTTTATGCGATTTTATTATTTGGAACAATTTGGAAAAAGCATTGCAGTCACAGAGTGACATATTGATAAATCTCTACCTAAATTGTCATTCGAAACCTGTCAGTGTTGCCGAACAACTGATGCTTGAAAATTCTTTAAAGAAATGGTCAAGAGGACTATGGAATAGTTCGGGGAAGTTGTAAGATCACCTGAAATTGGCTTGTTCGCTTCAATCGAGCGCATTTGAGTGATGTTGCTGCATGCGACAACGTCAGCAAAATACGAATTTTGGGCAAAAAGCGAATCGTGGCAGCAGCGCATCTCGAATGACAGTTTGGAGTGGAAAAAAGTGGAACGGTCTAGAATAATTTTAATGAAATTATTTTGTTATGATGGGATTTTCCTGCGATAAAAATAATGACTTTCCTTAATTGTGGTTTCACAACTTGAATTTAATTTGATGCCAATCATTTTTGAAAGCAAATTTTGCTTGTCCATCACTAAGAACTCTAGTAATTCTACACAATTTGTGATTTCCCCAATTTTTATTCCTTATCAAGTGCCGCCTAAGATTAAGCCCAAACCGGATTTAAATTAATTATCTATTTACTCACAACCGATGTACAAACGCCACGCATTGTAAACAACATCAATGCACACTTGGGGTTATCACATATCGCATATCAATTAAATAAACCGCATGATCATCCGACCGCTCTCGTCTTGACCGCCATCACCACCATGTACAACTTGTTTATTATATTGTAACTTGTTGCTCTTAAATTCTATTGCGATATGTTGTTTTCATCACGTGGACTTGCCACTTGCCGGTGATAAATTAGATTTCAGTGCCACGATTTACAAAATTCTAATTAAAGTATGTAGTTGGAGAAAAAGATAATTGAAGGTCAGAATTGTTTAAATGATACGTTGACGAGTCGATGAAATCATTGGTGAATGAGTTTTCAGTTCCTGTTGTCAAATAATGATTTAATTCTAATTTAATAGTTGACGCGTAAGTGCGCTTGCGTATGATTGCACTAAATTGTGAGTGTAAATGAAGAAAATATGGTGGCATTTCATTTTTCTTATTGTGTTAGCACCATTGAGGAAAATAATTTATTATGGTGGCATTGCTGCAAACATTGTTGTATTGTTTCAAACTTGGGTTAACTCTTAGGTTAAAGTCAAACAACATTTAAACTACAAAGGATATTTAAATTGTATAGGACTATATAGAAAGTAGGCTTAATATTCATAAACAACAAAATAAACTATAATATTACTTAAATCTACCGTTGCATTTTGTTCTCCATGAGCGACAAATTTTTGCTTAATCTATATCAGTTTGCAATTGTGTAAATAAACATTACTTGTCATCAATACTTTCAAACCAAATTTACAACCCAGATAGAAGAACAAACTATTAATATAGAGTCATTATCATCGTGAAATTGTAATTAAAAATGACAAAGCTATATATATCGCCACATTAGCTAGTCTATTATTTTATCCACATTTTAAAATCAAAACTACTTCCAATCGGCACTTTCACACCGAATTGACAACTCTAGCAAAAGCAAGAATTACCTACACAAAGCTATTTAATTCATAAGAATGCAATTAGCCATGTCGAAACTATATACATCTAAACATTAAGTTGTGAATTATGTGATAATTGTTTAAATTAAAAAAGAAAACAGTTCTATCACAAACAAATTAACAATTTTATTATGTACCTTATATTTTAACAATAGAGCGATTTCGGCTTGTTGCTTTATTCGACCATCATAACATAAACATTTTGTGGCCACACTCAATCATACAGTAAATTAACAATACTAATTGAATAATAAATTCTCGCTGAAAATGAGACTAAAACATTCGCAGTTGTTCAAGTTGCTGGACTCTAAGCATCAGCTGTACATTTCTTACCGCATAATAGCTCAGTTCATTTTGTTTAATTATCATTTGCAGCAATTATGAATGTTTCCAAGCAAGTGTAAATTAAGTGGAATCAGGTACATTTACACATGCCACAAATTAATTTCCTAGGCTTGGTGACTGGTAGGAAATACCGCGCATCGTGTAATGCTGTACTGCGTAATGTGACTTAGCGCAGACTTGCTTAATGGCATTCGGCGGCATGTGCGCTTATCAGCATCGAGCATGTTACATTATGTGATAGTAATAATACTCCTAACAATAACAAGCGATAAATGTGTTATGATTTGTTTCGCGACGGCGTAATCGGCTCATGATATGAGCATTGCTTAGATATTGCAGGATCGAAATCAGCGTTAATCGAAAAATTCACAACAACAGGAAGTTGCTTAAGTCATTGGATTTGATTGAGTCAGCTGCTGATTAATATTTATACATGTCTTTATTTGATTGGAATTAAGTGGGACTTTATTGAGGTAGTCTCAAAGGAATTCAATTTTGTGTAAATAAGTTGAAAATGGAAGGGGCGAATCGAGCATGTTTGAAGATTTGCTCAACTACTACAGGTTGATGTAAGGGTTTTGTATCTCACATCAATGACATTTTCTTTTCGAAACTGAACTAGTGTCGATTTTCAATGCATTTTCATCTTCTATTTTGCTTGAAATTTGCTTGAGGTTAATTTAAAAGTCCTACGGATGTGTTAGTATTTTCGAATCAAAATTATAACTAATAATTAAACAAATTCAAAAAGAATTGCTTTATGGCTTATTATTATGGCCAATCCTGCGGATTATTGCCACCTAATTGGGTTTTAGATTCTTTACTAGGAGGATCAGCCCTTTAAAGTGCCCTGTTCTTCACCTACTCTCTACGCGCCATACTTAACACTTCATTCTTACTCCGCCTAAGCCATATATAAAATGGAAATTATTTATTACTATTACTAGGGTGACATTCTTCAAAATTAACTTACAGGGAAACTATCACCGATAGCGGAAAGATGTTTTCGTCTTTAACGAAATGTGAAGGTTCATTTAATCTCGATGGCTTTCATTTAATTTCATTTTTCAGCAAATCAATGACTAGATAACCTAAGGATGTGAAAATTGAGGCTTTGTTTTCCTAGTCTGCTTAGACTCATTCTATGTTTCCTAGAATATGTGTTTCTCTTCTTAAAGCACAAAAATTTTCATCTCTACAGGGCTAATCACCATGCGCAACAAACCCAATTTCGTTGTCTGGCATTCATGCGATAAAAGATGCTGCTTACGTTTTATTAGGTTCAACAACAATAATGCAGCGGATAGGATTACACCACGGATTTTCCTTGTAAATTTGCATCACTGGTCATTACCATTTACGACAGACCAACTCCTCACCTACCAGCATCAAAAGTTTATGACAATATGCGCGTTAGAGTGTAATGACTAGTGCCCCGCAAGGTACCAACAATAAATATGTCCATTAGAAACAATTAAAATTTGTAAATTCCTTCGTTTTATTTCTGCCAATGCTGCAACTGGAAGCAAACGCTTGAATCTGAGAGCCAGTCTCCTCATCGTTGATCCCCAGGTTGGTAATGAGGAAAATAAGTGAAATGTGTGAGACCGTAGAGTCCAAGTCAGGTTAAAGTACTGTTAATGGATTTTAATGCTTTGAAGAGGTGCAGCATGTTTACTACAGACAAGTTGATTGTTTTTTAAACTTGTGGGAGGTGCGCACAAGTCAACTATTTCAAAAATTAGGGTAGAATTGACTAGTGACTATTATTATCGCTATATGGGAAATGGAAAAACATCTGATGTAGTATTAGGAAGGTACCTGGAATTGGTGTTATGGAAAAGTGATAATGTTACGTAAGCGGCGGCGAGTGATTGCACAATTCGTTATTGCACGCGCACGACTCGAGCATACCTGGCTGCAAAATGCGGCGAGGTGTGCAATAGGTGTAAGTAGATTAGTGTATGTTGTGTACGTGCTTTGAACGTAAGGAAGTCGCGCAGTGTAACTGATTTGGAATGGTATATCCGTTTCCTTGTTTTCGGCCGACGAAAAGATAATTCAAGGAGATCGTTGCATACGGAAATAATGCAGCACTAAAGTGAATTAGCTTCGATTGTGTGGAAATTGAATGATTTACAAATCAATGTTTGAGTTTAAGTTGAAAATGTCTAAAGGAATTTCAAACGAACAGGGAAAAGAAAATTTGGGTAAAATGGAGTATTCTCGCGTAGAGAGTCAGAATATCATCTAGTGACATTTTATAAGGCAAGTCTAAATTTCACGCGTTCACGAAGTGTCTAATATGAAATATATGGAGATCAATTTGATACTCACATATTAATTATTATTCGTATTACATATACATACTGAAGAATGCTACAAGCCGAAACTATTTTATACATAATTAATAAATAAGTGTTGAAGCAAATTGATCTTAACATAGTTTTAACAAACATTCAAATGCTGCACAAGTCATTATTTTCACTAAAATATTGACATTTTGAATTAGCATTAACACGCTGGGACTTGTGGGGCTACGTGATCCTACAGAGGTCTGCGCAACACGGCGGCTTTTCTTTTTCTCTTGCACTCAACGGCGCGGGAGTCGCAACCTATTGAATCATTGCCGTCGCGCCGTCCGTTGGGAGAGAGAGAAAAGCCACCGTGTTGCGCAGACCCACTCTGTAGGATCACATAGTCCCACAAATTTCCAACGTGCTACTAAAAATAATCAAGTCACTTTTGAAGAATAAGCGAGTTCAGTTTCCCATTTGAGTTTGCATTTTATAATTCACTATTTTGTGTAATTTATCTTATCTCTTAATATCTTAAAATGTCTCGCTATCCAATCCAACATTTGACTAGATTGTGAACAAATGAAAGTGAATCTTTAACATAAGAAATAGAATACACCGTTTTTTGGTCGGAATGTCATCGCAGAGTCTATTGTACCCTTAACATTTTCACTTATTTCTGTGGGGTATGATAATCATCTATTGGTCTTAACAAAGAATAATAATTTTCCTGGCGGTATTTTGATCGTAATTTTACAGTAAACCAAGAAGCAAAAAATGTCACACGCAGCAACTCTAAGTTTCTTAGCTTGATTCATTTTCTTTTCATAAATTATTTTGGAGTGACTTAGCAAAATGTTTTTCACGATCCAACTTATTTCGTTCATTGCATCCTCCTCTCATTATCACCATGAAACATTTCAAGCTACTGCTTGCTGCTTATTACATATTAGCATTATCCAACAGCAACGCCGATGAGGAAATCAAGCCAAACGGATTTGGATTAGGAAACAAAAGCGGCGAATTTGAAATGTCATGTCGTCCGCATCAAACAAGTTCTTTTGTCTGGTTCCTCGTTTGGTAAACCTACGCATAACCTACTTATCCACTCCGTACTGCTTGGCCTCTGTGTACCCGTGGTGATTTTTGGCAAGCACTTTCACTTATTATTCCGCGGCGTGTGCGAGCGCGGTCCGGTACAACACTTGAGCCATTGAACAATTCGGGTTAGCAGATTTATGAACGCAGCACAGGCCAGACCAGTGTTTGTATAATGAGTTGCTCAATATTGCAAACCGAATGAATGAGAACGCACAATAAGTCAAGAGGTTGTATAACAAGGTGGTGTTATAATATTGGTTATCGAACCATCGGAACGTTTCGTTATTGGAGGCTACGTAAAATTCGCTCGAGGTGCTAACCATGTTAATGGTTTGATTATAAAAAGTGGAACAATTTAAGGAGATAGATTTTATGTGGTCAATATGAAAAAAACTATTGAATATATTTCAGGAAATCCTGTAGTTGAGTTATGAATGCTCCATGATATTTGTCACATATATCATGTTTCTCTTTGCAGTCTTCCATTCTTCCCACAGAGATATTTCTCCCAAATTGGAAAGCGCTGTTCTAAACTTACTTGGCCTAGCTGTAAAATTATGCCTAACGTAACAGTTCATACTGTCAATGTCGTCGGCATCATTCGAGCCTGTTCGGGTGATATAACTGCATGCGGCAACATCGGTAAAATACGAATATGCAACAGCGCATTTCAAATGACATCTCAACTGTCATACTTGCAACACAATAAATTCAAATTAGATTTATTGAGATATTAAAATAATTATAATGTAATGTGAGCTATAAGTGCTCTGGAAATTTAGGTTTATTAATCGTTATTAATCCACGGAGTTTTTATTGTTCCACATTGAAGATTTTCATTAACACCAACAAATTTTAGTTTAGATACCCAAACTTGTAAATCATTATTATTATATGAGCTAAACTTAAAATGAATTATTTTATTTTGTACCTAAATTCAAATCGCTTATTGTTTATAATTTATTATATATAATTTTCAGAAGTATTGACAGAAAAGTTAAATTAGTTTGGGTCAAAATCAGTTTAACTTAGAAGTACTTTGATTACTCTACTAAATATATTCTTGAATTATATCAGCCACTCGTTATTATCTGTTATTATATTAAGACTTACTATTGTTTATTATAGCAATGCGATTCAGACCATGTTATATTCAATCTTCTGTAATTCCACACTTAAAACAAGTCGCAAGTCGTTGAGTTGTAACGATTGTATGTTACCAGTTCACATCCGGGCCGCGTTTCTTTCCTCCTGCTGCACGCTTCCTTCCTGCCGTACGAGGCAAGAAACGGAACTGGTAAAACACGGTAACGCGGCTTCCTCGGTGTGCCACTTACTCACATTACTTGCTAATCATGTACTGCACGCAGCGATTCGCGAATTGAGTGTCGGTCACCGGATGTGCGGCCGAAAACGTAATCGTAATTGTAATCAACTTCCACATCGTGCACGCGGTCTACTTTAGAGTGAATAAATGGCAATATCGCATTTTGCAATTTTTATTAACAGTGGAGTATTTTTGTACTTGTGTTGATTTCATTGATAAAGACTGTTTTCGGCTAAGTGAACCAAGCACTATGTTATTGATATTTAAGATGTTCTACGCCAAAATGGTGAACGGATTGACCTTGAGCTTTAGCGCCCTCTTTTGTGAATTAACACATACATACATTAGATATATGCTGCAATTAATTATTTTATAGCTAAAGTAACTGCTCAAAATATAATGAATTTATTGACGAAGTAGATTATTTATAACTATTTTGGATATTATTGTATTTATATTTGACTGTAGTTTAGTTACGAAAGTAAGAGGACAAGGAAAACATCTGATTAAAATGATTTCGATTAGCGGTGGGATGTAATAATGAGCTAGAGGCATGATGCAGGCGGTACAGTCATTTTTATAAAAACTAGTAAAACACCTGAATTACTTTATACTAAACGTGCTGTCTCCGCTTCGTGGCTCAGTTGGTAAGCTATCTGACTGCTGCAGTGACAGCGAGTTGCATATTCTGAGGACACGAGTTCAAATCCTGCAGGAAGTATAACCCTCCTAATAATTGCGAATAACCCTGGTAGTTGATTCAGTATAATGAAGTAGAGGAAGTCAACTACGGTGTCGGCATCCGACATGGTTGACAGAACTGAACTGTCTTAGAAACGTTAACTGTGCCGTGTGTGCGGATGTGAGTATATATTTGCAATTATGTTATGAGATAGTGAATTGTGTGACATTTCACCTACAATTTGACGAATTTCTCGCGTGACTCGTCGGTTTATTTGACCGAAAAAAGGTTCGGACACTCACGCGCATAATAATTTGTGCTTCTCACTGGCATGTTTCGCAGTTTCCAATAATACTAACGTAACTATCGCCTGCTGTTCGCCAGCTAATGGCTCGTATTCATCAAGGAATCGTCTAGACGCGACAGGACGTGTACAATCGTCAGCAATTACATAATTTCATGATTTTGATTTGTTGGTTTCTATGCGCACTCGATGTGAAGTTTCTTCTAGAGGTAGGATTTACATCCGTATGCAGTTTTGGTTTATACATGACTTACAAATGTCGATATGTGTATTTAATGTGTGTAGTTGAACCGTGAGAATGTTTGCTAAATAGAAGCGCGTTGAGAACGAAGAATTTGATGGCTTATGCTGAGTAATCAATGTGATGAGAGGTGGAAAGTGTAATAATATAACTTGATTAATTATGAATTACACTGGTTTTTGTTTTGAAGAGTTTATATGTTATACTGGTGGTGGATTGCCCTGTAAAAGAAGAAAAACGGTGAAAAGTTTATTCTATCTTAATCTTTATGTATTAAATATTATGTAACTATAACTTATCACAGTTCATTCTAAAGCTAAATGTTGTATCTACAAATTGCCGAACAAATCAATTTGATATCTATTATGCTTTTAAAGTAGTGTTTAATTATTTTTTTCTTCTTGGAGCGTACTGCAACCATGCCAATTATTGACACCGTACTTGACCTCCTCTACTTCATTATACTGCATCAACTACCAAAGTTATAAGCAGTTATTATAATGAATATACCCCTAGCAGGATTTGAACCCCTGCCCCCGAAATATGCACCTCGCTGTTACTGCTACAGTGAGATGGCTTACCGACTGCGCGACAGAGCGGGGCCAATGTTTAGTTAAAGTGATCAATAGTAGATTTTCTGTAAATTCAGTTTTCTTTTTGTTTTCTGACCGTTTTCGTGACTTCTGTAATCAGTTTAAGATTAAGACAATTAATTGACAAGATCAGCTTCCAAATGGCACTTAAATTATCTTCGACTTATAGTTTAGGTATAATAAATATATGAATGCAAGATCCAGGGTGTGCTTTTAAATAGTTTCGTTTCTTGCTATTTTATGATTAACTCTTTAGATTATAAACCTGTTAGTTGAATATATTTGATGTAAAATGACGCTTGAATAAATATTCTGGGTCTTATAGTTTGGAAATAATGTTATGCACGAATTTGTGACATTGGAATTCTACTTTAATTTTTCATAACTTGCATATTCATTTTGGTAAGATAACATTTCATTGTTTATTCAATAATGAACATTTAAACATCTCAGTCCACAAATATTCAAATCGATAATTTGATGATTGAGGTTATGCCAACTTCCTGTTATTGCGATTGTCGCTTGCATTGATTGCATTGTTATGCTTTCAAAACAGGGTCGTCCGGGTGGCGCATCCTCCGGAATTGATCGTGCATCTCATTACTCCACAATCGATCCGCATTTTCACATCCAGCATGAATCACACCGGTTTCGCTTTCGGCCATGTTGTCACATTGGAACAATGCAAACTTCCTTTAAAGTGTGATACATAAACATGCGTCCTCCAAATAGGCTTACTGTAGGTATAGCATACAAGTATCAATAAACAATACGCCTTAAAAATTGCTTGTCACTACGGATGGAGTGAAAAGCTTTTACCACGTGCTTGGCATGAATCACTTTCACATTTTCAATCAACAATCGATAGACTGTTATTAATTTTACTTAGGTTGACACTGGAAGATGCTATTGTTTATTGTTGTCTAACAACAGACTACATTGTTAGTAAATTAATTGCATCAAATTTATATCGTTAAAAATATGGATATCATTCACCAAAATTACTCAAAGTGCATTTTAGAAATGAATATCTTCTATAATTTTAATCGGAAATTAATAATTTAAACGGTATTTTATTGATAATTTATTTATCTCTTACTGTTGTTACTTTAGTTCTCAAAGGTTTATTAAAACTATTTCTTATTTAATTAATTGTTAACAGACGTAAGCCTGCGTCATAAAAGAATCGCGATTGAAAAACAATGTAACAGTAAAACTTAGTTTAGTATACTATAAAACCTAATCAGTATTAATTCTACTTTCTGATATTTTTTTCAGAATTGAAATATCATTTATAGTTTAAGAGTTATTTAGCCTTATCTTGGGAGTGAACATAAAATTGTATCATTGCATGATAATCATTCCTAGTTGGTCTATAATGATTGTTTACTCATTAACTATTGTACATTTTGTACTATTTTCTTATTTACACCGAAGACACATTAATATGCTTTGTGAATCTATATTATTACTACTATAACATACTAATTAATATTGAAATGCTTGAATTTCTCTTGATAATACAATATTTATGTTTGTAGTTTAAACTGATTTTAACGTTTTACTATAAATATTAACATAAATAGTAAAGCAGTTCATTTATTTTCTAAACATTACAGTATATTGTTTATTGTAAGATAATCAACAATTTTCTTCAATTTATTTACAAAAATTTAAATCCAATCCCTAAATTAAAATACTTCTTTCATGAGTATTTCTTGCATGTGCCGTGCTTGTAGACCTGTCAGCGATTTGTTTCCCATCCGCAAATAACCCCAGCATCTTCACTCGTAAAACTATTATTATGAAGCAATAAAATCGACGCAGACTTTTATGCCTGCCTGTCACGTCACATCTAAAAAACTGACCGCGCCGAGAGATTTACAATCAATTTGATGTGAGGCGAGATGGCTCAATATAAATGAGCGGCATGCATGTCGCATTGCAGTGATGAAATATGGATTGCAAACGAATTTACCGAATTTAATCAGGCGCTTAATTAGGCTAACTCTGGTGTGTGAGGCGCGGAAAGTTTACAACCAGAAATAGTATATGATTAGAGTGGAGTAGTTCGTGAAAATTGCGGTTGGGTGAAAAGATTTTACCTGTGCTTGGAGGCAAACGAATTGGAAGTGATGGGCAGAGCAAATGGTCTCTGCTGTTGTGGATGCCTGTCATTGTCGGCCATTCAATGCTAATGGATGTGATCGAAAAATCTGCTTCGGTGTCTGCGAACCCACTGCAACCATTTGGAAATATAAATGACCCTCTTTCTGATGAGATGCGTGATGTAAAAGCGGAGATTCTAAGAAACGTAAATAGAAAATGTCATAGACTAAGGGGTCTTCAAGAGAAGTTATTTTATTATGTAGATGAAACTTAACAATAACACTTACTTATTATTGATTTTTAGAACGTTTTCGGTTTGTTGCCTTCTTCAGTATAACCTATTCTACCATATACTACTATTCTATAGTATTCTTGAGCATTCCAAAAAAGGCAGCAAACCGAAAACGTTTTACAAATTAGTTATAGTTAAGTTTCATCTACATAATTTATAATTTTATTTATAACCTAATTATATTTCTTACAGATAATGTCTTATTGTCTATGAACTGAGAATTTTATAGATATTAAAGGTAATTCTTGAGATTCTAGTTTATTGTAATTACTTTCGTTGTTATGTTGGGTATATACTTGAGTGCTGATGCGTCAGTAACTTGATAGAATTACTTATCACAAATTGTAAAATTGTAAAAAGTATTGAAGTAAAATTGGCGTCGTGGCAGTATTTATGATAGTAGGTTTTAATTGACCAGAATAATTTAAATAAGGCAAGAATGTAGATCAACATACTCGTATTTAGATTGACATTCTAGATATTCTCTTGATTGCACTTTAGAACTGCAAATTTCTGATTAATCATGATAATCATGATGTGCTGAAAAAACGCTTTTCTCAAGGTTTTCAAGTTGTCCATTTTCATTTTAATTGCCTCGTAACTTCTGTAATTATTACGGCTTTTCTGATCCTGCGGAGATTTCAGATGCTTTTCCACGAAAATTTGCCCTTTAACCGGGAATCGAACCCAGGTCTCTGAGGTGACAAACAGGCGCCACTTACACCATTCTTCACCACTTTGGATCACTTAGCTTCTTTAATAACAATTTGTGAATAGGTTCTAATGACATGTGTGATAACGTGATTTGTTTATCTTCAATAGTTCCCAAGTTATAAGTTATTAAAATGAATTTTTGTGAGAAAATGCAGACGCTGATATGAACGCATATTCCGAACAAATATACATTTGGAATTAAATTAAAGTAGGTTCACTTGATTAAGACACTACTATTGCAATTTTCTTGTTAGTTTTCTGAAAAATTAAAACCCAATTTTTACTTATTTACGCGATTGTACCAGTTCGAATTAGTCGACTCTACACGCGGCAAGAAATTTGCTGTTGCACATTGTAGTATGATATTGAAAAAAATATATTTATTAGGAAACTACTGGTTTTAGGTTAGGTATTTTATGGTCAAGTTAAAGATTTTAAGTACTTGTTTTCAATGTTCAAGTTCAGAAAACGTTGCTTGGTTGTAGTCGGGATGTTGTGAATCAACTATATAGTTTGGACCACTTTTTCTCTTTATTCTCCTTAAAAGCCCCGCTCTGTAGTACAATCGGTAAGCCGTCTGTCTGTAGCAGTAACAGGGAGGTGCATATTCGGGGGACACGGGTTCAAATCCTGCTCGGAGTGTATTCGATATAATATATATTCAAAAAATTCAGTCCCAATGACTGATAATAATAACCTTTGTAGGTGTTGTAGTATAATGAAGTAGAGAAGGTCAAGAGGAGCTATGTGGAGTAAAGACGGAGACAGAATGGCGGAGACAAGGGTGGTAAAGATTGCACGAAATCACTTCCCATCTGGAAAACGAAGCATTGGAAGATTAAAGAAAAGGTGAAGCGATAACAGATTAACAACAGGCCAGTAACGAAGAAAGAACAGGCATTTGTGTTTATAGAGAGAAGAAAGGAAGGAGGTCAAGTACGGTATCGGTATCTGGCATGTTTGCAGTACGCTACAAAAATAACAAAATTCTTCTTGAAACTTTTTATTGTTATTATATTTAATCTAATTTGTATACATAGAACAATATCTGTAAGCACAGATGCTTACACAAACTCAAAAGAAACTGAAGAAGAAAAGAAAATGTTTAGTCAATATAAAGTAACCGGTTAAGCCGGTCCACAACAATAAAGCAAAAACACCATACAGTTGATTCTAAGTCTAATATGAATGCAACAGCTAACAGTAGCCACAGCCAACAAATTTATCTCAAGCCATATAAATTTATTCGGATTCTTCCACTCGAAGATCTCCCAGAACATTAACTTCCACTGTGCCATAACAATTTGCGTGGTCGACGCGATTGAAAGTCCTCGTTACTCTGTTTATAGCTGCAGGAAATCTCAACAATTCACCGTACATTGTCCAAATATATCCCACAACTGCGACATGTATCAAGCGGTATCTATTTCAAGATGCCAGATTAGCCCTACTTATGTAATCGTCCCACAAGTGCACAACTGTCCGCCAGCGGTCAATTTTCCACAGTTTCACAGATATAACTTGGACAACTTGAAAAGACCGCACAGACTGGTCGGCTCCAAGTTGGAGTTCTGAATATGATCAGCATGCTTCAGGTCATTCCAAGTACCTAACCTGTGATACCTCTTTGCAGACTTGTCCACTTAATGACATGGAAAATATGCGCCGCGCCGGGTGTCGGAGGTGGGCAGTCAAGGTGCTTATTGTAGGTGGTTAGTATTTAGAAAGTGCTCATTGAAAATGCAGCTTGAAATCACAGCTTAGAAAGGTAGGAAACTCAAGAAGTGGCGGATTCTCTCAAGGGTCGACTCAACTAACATTGTCGTCTAGTGGTTGCATTTCCACTCTTGTCTCTTATTATCAGGTGCACAATGGCTGAGTTTATCTGTTTTCGGAAGAACTGAAGGTTACAGAAAAGATTTCAGTGGCTTTTGTTTAATTTTGGCGTCTTTTGATGCAACTTTAGCTTAGGTAACTCTACCAAGTGTCTCGTCATGACAAGAAATCACCCAAACTGAAATTCCATGATTAGGAAATATTTATTCGGGCAACACCTTGTATATTGGAGTAGGTGTTGAACCGCAGGTACTCCAACTTTTTGCACAGCTTGGCCTTAAGTTAGATACTTGAAAAAGGAAATACAACTGCGTGAGGTTTTATCTGTTCTCAATTTTCTTTTCTCTCATTCTTTCTTGATGCTTTTCAAGTGTCTACTTCCTTTCGAAGTTGAAATACCAAAAAATTGATTCTTCTCCGTGGAGATTTCTTTGTCTGCACTGTGAGAGCCAATATTGATTTGTGTTAGAAATCACCACAAGTTGTATGATTAGCGGTAGTAAACATTTGTCGAGCTGATGATTTTTACCGAAATGTTCTCTCATTGCTTAATCGTTGAGTCAACCATGATATCTATAGTGGGTCTTTAACCTTCTATTTTTTTCATGGCAATCAATGTCAGCTTCCGGACGTGATAAAAGGAGGATGAACTCAAATCATATTTTCAAGAGTTCATCTTTCTCGACTAAATTTTGATTTGATGAAATTTATTACTTTAGATCATTATAAGCTACCAACATCCGGTTGATCGATCTGTCTACTTCGAGTGAAGTCAATTAACTCAATTGCAAGCTGCACTACAGCATTTCCGTACTTCCGGCTGTCACATCCCGTTCATCTACAGTTAAATCTTTGCTCGAACGACGTGCTGGAAAGTTCATTGGCTCCCATCTCATGCGAGAGCTTCGAATTCCGCGCTAATTCGTGGCGTGGAAGTGACGGAAGATCTCTCTGCGTCCCGGAGGATATTTTCGTCGTCGCTATCGCTCGTGTGACCTGAATTTCGTCATGTAGGAATTCTTCGAGCGCAATGAACGAATCAAACGCCACGTCAACCAGGTGTCTTGTAAGGGGCTATTTTTACGAATGACATAACCTCAATTTGATGCTACATTTTTGTCGGAACGCCATTATCTTGCCCATCGCGATGACGACGCCACGAGATGATGAGTGTGGCTGAAAGGCGGATTCAGCTGCTGAATGCGCATCTTTGTATGCGCAGCGGGAAGCGATGATGTTGTGCTGAGATGCCAATGATTAATAATGCAATTAACGCGTGCATACAGTAAGTGCACTGAGTTTAACGAAGTCATGCGAAAATATGGCTTGTTTTAAATCAATTTATTTATGACATGATTCACACTTTAAAGTTTGGCGGGAGAAAAAAAAGAACTGTCACTTCTTAAGATTTGTCTAATTCTTTCTACATAGATACCTAATAAACTATTGAAGCTAGAAACATAGTTTAAAAAGCACTCTATTACTAATAAAATTAACTATTCATTTCAATATGAAAAAATTTCTGGTACATAAAGAAACGGCCAGGAAGTGAAAGAAACTGACATATTTAGCAGCAAATTTTATTTCCTTTTATTTTCTGGATAACTTCTAACTTGATAGGATACCACAATAATTTTTGCACTATTTTGTAGAGAAAACATTTCCTTATTAATTGACACGTGCAAAATTAAAATCGGATGATATAAACCACTCATCAACTATCAAATAGCATTAGTATTGACGTTGCACTCATTAAAGTGTGTCAAAAAATTTCTTTTTATATTTTTCCCAGTATTCTCATTGTCAATTTCCTTTTCGTTTCCGCATGCGCGCTCTGCAAGCTTCCTCTCCATCCTCTTTTCCTGTTATTTCCTGCTCCTTCACCGCCTCACAACACTCTCCGTCGCCGGCGTGTAGTGCTCGGTCGCTTTCGTTTCGCAAACAACGTTAACTCACATTCTCGACTGCCGGTTCCGTTCCATCTACCTTTTTGTATGCGCCTGCTTTTTTCCTGTCGTCGAACAGGAAACTTTTGCTCGCGACCTTTTGCGCGCCTTGCCGCCGGCCGGAGATAATTCACACTCGTCGATCAATAACCATAGGATAAATAAGATGACACATTAATAAGCACAGTAATTAAATCTCAATTTGACGTTACGACAACATGTTAAGTTGATGTGAAGTGATATGTGATAACCCCATGACTGTTAGGATATCCGGACGTGTCGATGTCCAAGTTCAAAGTTTGGTTGCTTCGCATAAACAATATTAATGGATGTTGTCACACCAGTCATAATAACACGTATTTTATCTTTGTGGAGTGTGAGCAGTGTAGAGTAATCATTGTTATTTTAAGAGTTTACTTGCGTGCTTCACTTTATGTGTAATGACGTGTTGGCACAGGTGTCTTTCAAGAAACAACAAGTTATGGCGAGCCCCACGCAAGTTTACACTAGTTGTTAGCCTAAAAATGATTGGCTTGCTTTCAGTCATCCCACTGCAAGTATCTCTCCGTTCGTCAAGTATTAACTTGACATTAAAATAATCAATTAGTTTACTTAAAAAATTATCAATAGATGTTTTTATAGGTTAAGGAATGTTTCAATATTCTAACTATATATAACTAATTATCTCTGTACTCGCACCTATTGTAATAAGCAAATGGTCTCTTCATATCACGTGTCTAGCCACCGAACCTAAAATGTATTCTCTCCACATGTAGCCAATTTAGAATAAAAAACTTTCAGATTAGATTATGTTATAAGTATCAAACTATTCTTGATATTGCTTTTGTTTAGAATATGCCAGTCTATACTGATGTGGCAACCCTGATTTTAACTCGCAAATTCCTAGTAAATATCACATTTTCTCTAAAATCCCAACTTAACTGTGCCCTGGTTTTTGTTTCTTCACTACATGGCACACACATGTGCATTTCAAAAACCATACATCATCCCTACGGCTATGACAGAACCCCTATTAATCTCGACATGCCTCAAAAACCGCCTTCCAAAGCATTTCAAAATTCAACTTGTCGTGGAACCAGAGTTGAACCGTGTTCTCTCAAGCAAATGATGTATCAGCCTCAAGTTGAAATTCAGGGATGTTCAGGAAATGTAGGCGATTACAAATATTTACGATACAGGCGATTTCCTTCAAGTTTTCGAAAATACGGAGCCAGGGCCGCTCGTAAATTATCGCAAAGTCACCGGGTTATATTTGAAATGTCGCCAAAAATGAATACGTAGCATAATTATATTTGGCGCCGTGTGGAAATGTAATTTATCGCCTATAAAAACAGACAAGCTTACTTAAAATTATAGAAATTACCAATTACCAAATAATTTGCAAATTCGAACTCATTCAAGCCACTTTTCCTGATCTAACCTAACCTCCACATCAAACCCCGAAATAACAATAGTATTGAGGCTAGCAAGGGTCTAATATGCGAATATATCAAAGCGTGAAATAGACATGAGGGTGACTATTTGCGCCCCTAAGTGATCCTCACTCACATAACCCTGTAAACCAGAGCAGCAAATCGTTGGGTGTCGACAGAAAACGCAGGAAGTCCGGATACACTTGCGTCTGCATTTTTTCCCTTCAACAAACGAACCCACACTGCATCTACCCTAATGTCAAATCTCCCCCAATCTAAATCAGTTTGTAGACTATCGATTTCTTCTGTTTGTCGCGACCCACATCACTTCCAAATAGGGATAGTGTAATTTAAATA
>JAODIE010000007.1:6837892-6876578 GCA_027575565.1 Diploeciton nevermanni
TCAGTTTGTAGACTATCGATTTCTTCTGTTTGTCGCGACCCACATCACTTCCAAATAGGGATAGTGTAATTTAAATAAAGCTTCTAAATCACCTGCGGCACAATCGCACAAATAAATGAGTTACGTCGTCAACGATCATGAGCAATAATCATAATTTTTACGCATGATACTTTACGGCTAGTAACTGGTTCTGTGCTTATTTTTTTTTTTCGATGAGTTATTTTTATACGGCGTATCATATCTCGTTTGTGCGATATTTACGAGATGCTTTTGGAGATAAAATACACCAGCATTAGTCCAACGCGAGCCAATCTATAATTAAAAGATTTTCGAGATTTGAGGAATGCGGAATGACTTAAGTCACTTATAGCAGGATTTCATGCATTTGGGAAAACAAGTAATAGGCGGGATGACAAATCGGCAGGTTAGTGGCAGTGTTTACGAGGTGTTTTTGGCTTTTACTAGAAAGACTTATGTTGTTCTTACTTTTAGACAACATCGAGAGCATTAAGGACATTAGAAAGATTAAAAGATTTAGAAGATATCAATAGAAGTCTAATAAAAATAGATTTATAATAAAAAGAAACAGAAATACCGTACGGAGGTTAGGTTGAATTGATATAGATTAGGTTATGATTCTATGTCCTAAATAATTATCTTTCTACAGTTATCCTTCCTATTCTCTATATGCTAGGTGTTTTAAAATGTACAACTTGTTCTACCTAGAAATAAATGTCTGTCAGTCTATTATCAAACACTTTGTATGTATGAGAATGACAACATGTGGTTTTAATAATCCCATGCATGATGGCATGCAGACAGAATTGAAAAGCCTCATGGTATTATGTTACTTCGCGGCATCATCTTCGTCAATCAAAGTAGTCTAGTCATGCACGTGTAGAACTTTAGAAGATGCACCTTTCATGCACGCTCGAGATACAAAATGGCCGTCGCTTGATGGAATGGGGGAGACTGCGACGTTGTACGGGTTGCTGGTCTCCCGCAGCGGGACACCACCGAGACTTTTCTAATTTCTTACGCGCCATTAGCGTCCAATAGGATTTTATGGAAATGAAGGCGTTGGAACAAAAAACGCTGTGAAATGAGCAAGTCAAGTAAACACTACAAACAAAGCTTTTCAAATGAAAATGGAAAACAAGCTTGAAAACGAAAAACGTAATGGAACAATTGAACCGCATGTTGTAATAGGTGGTAATAGAAATTCAAATAAAGCTCGGTTTCTCTTTCAGTGTATAATAATGAAATTGTGCTGTAATTTACTAGATATACTATGTGAATATGATCGTGTAGAAGTATTATGACAGATTATAGATATTTAGGTGCTATTGTTATCATGATTATTGTATGAACACTTTGTATGAACAAATTCTTCATCTGAACAAAACCTGCCATTAGTCTGTTTCTCCCTTAGCGAAGGGTCACTAGGATTATGCTTCTATTATGCAAGTGCATGTGTCACCACTGGGCAACTTGCGACATTGCTCCAGGGGTCGCCACCCTCTTTTGTCATTTCTTCTGTTCTTTGTGTTCTTTTCTATTCGCAGCCTTCTGTTGGGTCGCGGCATGGAAATGCGGTGGCGCAGAGCGACACAAAACACCTTTTGGCATGTTAGCTATGATGGAAACACGTATACACGACTTGCTTTATTTAGAGCTTTTGGAATTTTCAGAGCAAACGACGCCACATCAAGCGAACGGATTGGATGACATTCTGCTTGAGTGAGCACAGGAATGGAAGCCGGTGTTGGACGGACTTGCAAATGATTGCATTCTTGGATATTTTACGTTGCAAAAATCTGTTAGGAATAAGAACCTAAGTAAGTCCACAACTTGGGAGAAATTGTTTTGATAGTGCATTTAATCCTTATAAATGACTTCCTCTTTTGATGAGGAGCCGAATAGCACGCAGCTGGTGTCAACTTGGCTCGCGTTACAGATTCTGGTGTTCTTTTGTTTATGCCATGTCAGCACCGGGCTAGTCGCGAAGAGTGACATATTATAACGAGCAAGTTGGTATATCTCTTCCAAACGATCCAAGTTGATTTAAGAAGGGAAATTATTATTGTTTATTAATTGGGTGTTTATCAACTACACGTTGGTCTCATGTTAATATCCCAATGTAAATATCAATCCACATATTGTCTTTCATGTAGTTCTGGTAGCTGGCGTGTATTTCAAATACCATAGTGTTGTTTGTTTTAACCTCTCTTTTTATTCGAGAGGTTCGTGGCACACACGTGAAGCTTTTTTCACCCGGTTTCCTGTTCCCCCTTGCCGCGACGGGATAAAAAAAGCGAGCGAGGAGGTAAAATAGATCTCTGGTCTCGCTGCATGGGGTACACTGTCAGGCTAGTACAGAAGGGGACATTGAAGCTGGTGTGTCATTGCCGGTACACAGGTTGCACATCTGTCTATGAGCCAGGTTCCAGAGGGAGATGGATCAAGTGACACACATGAGGGAATGGGTTTAAAGTGAATACTATCAATTATTACTCTAACTGATTATCAATTGAAGTAGGTATTTTTATAAGTCTACTTCCTCTGATTGATTTTGATCAATGTCTAAGTGATAACCCAATCAGTTAAACTCAAGCAATGGATGAATGTCTGATCAAAGTTCAATTTTTAAGTTTTTAAGTGATGTAACTGATCTAATCATCCTGCTGATGATAGTGGTAGGTTGGAATATGTTCGTCTGCACCACGGGTTGTCCAAGAGCTGTTTAATGGAGCATGAAATAAAAAATAGGAAATAAAGAACTGCGGGTTTTTATTACAAGACCAAATGTTGGGTGTGTGTCCGTTGTGCCTGACGTGAGTAGTAGAATCAATGATCCTTGTTTATCTTTATATTCAATCTGGGTTCAGAGAATGGTGTCCGCACATATGACACCAAATCGAGATTCATCATTTCGGTCCTGACTGGGTGACAACCCAAGAGACAACAGTATGGCTTTAAAAAGTATGGCATGTAAGCATAGAAAGATAGTATATAAAGTAATACCTAATCAGAAACGGATGTATTTGTTGTTTATATTTACAGATAAATTAATGGAAAGTTTGATTTTCAGTCGAAATAAAGTACTTGAGACTGCGATACATGAATGATATAAAATTCCAGAATTAATTTTAGACGCGTACACAATTTTCTAGAACTTCTATAAACATTATCAAATACTATTGAATTAAATTGTAAATGGCTTAAATTCAACTAGTTATTTATTTTATCGCCTTGTCATAACAATTTTATATTTAAATAACGCTAATATAGTTGGTACGATTGTTCGGGTTGGCATTGTTGACCGACTGTTGTCGCAATCATCGAGACAAGCCGAAGCTAACTCAGCTGACACCTCGGGAAACATCGTGTTAAAAAAATTGAATGTCTAGGATACAATCTGCAGTAATTTAAAATGATTACTGATTACAACAAGATAAATACGTTTGAAATGAGGAATAATATGATTCATAGCAACGTCCAGACAGTTTTGAATTTGAATATAGGTCATAACAATATATTATATTTTCAAATAGAAATAAATTTAGGTAATACACATTTTGGTTCAAAACTGTATTTCTTATGGATTACTTAACATGTTTGTTTTGTCTGGCTTAATTTGAACATGGTGTTTATTAATATTGCGTGTTAATTTTTATAACAGTCGCAGTAAATTTACAATCTCGACTTGTCATTAGAGTACAATTTTTATAAGTGAATTCCTATTAATAGAAACAGTTAAATTTTTGGTAAGCTGTGAAAATAAAACTCACAAAACCGCTCAAATTACAGATAGTAACAATTGAAGTACTCCTTGAAGCAGATATCAGTACGATGTTCAACATTTCAACTTCTAACAAGTACAATCAACTACATTCTAAGGTTTAGAAACCAAGTAATTTCAACTCCGCTCTTCAATATCAAACAATACCGGAAACGTGTAGAAATTCCTCACTGCTTTATCTCTCGACTTTCAACTCTCGTCACTTTTTACGCGCCTCGTGTGCTCATGTCTCAGGCGTGCTCCTCCCGTAATTAATTTATGGCTCGGAGGCGGGCAGTGTGTTGTTAGTGATTGTTGTCAATCTATCCAAAAATAATCCCTTTCTTCTGCGCTCCGGCACTAATATCTATCCACCATCGCGATGAATTTTCTAAAATTACGCGCGCCGCTGTTAATGTGTTCTTCCTGGTCGCCTGTCGGTATGCCACGGCGCGCTTTGTCGTTATATCTGTCCAGATAGTCATTTTTCATTTGTATTTATTTATCGTCTCTGTATCTATGGTGGCTTACATCCGCGACATCCTAATTAAAGATCAATCAGCATTTGGGTGCTCACGCAGCCGTCAACAACGCGTTGTTCTTGTTACATAAATAGCAATGTTTTTTCCGAAATACCAACATGTGCAATTTCAAATAATCTTATACAGTATAATTACTATTAAATAGCACTCTACAACATTACGCACCGAACATAAACAATAATAGAAAGATGGTAAGCTCTCATATCTTTTTTAGATTATATTTATAAAAGACCAATGTCTGAATGCATTCATTAATATATAATAAATAAAAGAATTTTTCTGCGAAGTTGCTTTTTGCTGATGTTGGTACACTTGTTTGGCTTGGTATGACTGACTCCAACTCCTGTCACTGTCATAACTGTCGAAGTAAGCCGAAGCTAATATCGTTGACCACTTGACAACTTCAATCAATGGTCAATTTGAAAACACATTCAGAATAAAATTGCTAATTTCGGCTTCCCTGAGAGATTCAACACTAAACAATACTCACAGAACTCAATATGTAGTTTATAAATACCAAAGTTTGCTGCTAAATTTTGCTACCTATTTTCTTCTACAGTGAGTTAATTTATTAAATGCATTAACTTAATTTATATGTTTATTCCTCTTTAGATGTTTTATTGCTGGTCAAACTGCGTATAAATTTAGGAATTAGTCCAGCGATGCATTCCAGTCGCACTCTTTTCATGTGTGAACTGTAAACACTTCCGACATGCTGGAAACTGGAAACATTCCCGAAAATGCGACACATGGCAATGCTATTTTCGTCTACTAATGATTCCTTCCTCGCCTGCCTTTCTCCACTTGTGTCGTAATGGTTATAATCCAACACAAAGAGAAAATCCCTGAAAACTCCCAGTAGTGTATTCACGCGATGAAGTGGAATCGCTGTCTACTTAAACATTTGATCTGCATAAATATTTACAGCGCGCGACTTTTTGATAGCTCGCGGCCTAAAATGTTAATAACACGCTCTCGGCTGCGTTCCGTTTCAATCATCCGAACGCTTGGCGCAGTAGCAACACCAACGGCGACGACGGCTTTTGTTTGCACAGGTTTTGAAGTTATGCAATTGCGAGACGGGCTTTGATGTGACAGCAAAATGCTACGTTTGTATCCACCTATTATCTTCGCTTGCCTTGTGGAGATTTAGATGCATGTAATGTCTGCTTGAAGTCGCGATGAGGAAAGTTTCAAGCGCGGGTGACTTAAGTCAGGTAATAATATGAGCGGATTATTGTGGTGTGATTGAAAGAATATTACTTCGGCTCATGATTGAGAGAGAATTGAGAAGGCTAAAGACTTTTGATTTTGGAAGAGATTGTGTTAATCTTGGCAGATCAACAAAGCAAGTTTGTCTAAATTGACTCAAGTCGAGAATGTTAAAGATAACTGTTATACATTTATTCGTCTCACTGCTTATGGAAATTTGAAATTTAATATTACAGTAGGGTTGAAGAGACTTGGAAGGGCAAGTGTCTTAAGTCATGTAAAAGCCAGACTAAGTAGAAAATGTTTTGTATTAAATTTTGAAATATTCCAACAGACAATCACGCTTTCTTGGGAAATGATCGTAATTATAGCATATTCTGTGAGCCAATATTTTGCCTGAATCAACTTAAATCAAGATTATTTATGACTTAAGCATGAAACTGTGAAACATCCTTTGATGGCTATGAGAAATTTGGCGTTGATTTTAGCAAGACAGCAAACAATTGTTGTTTAAATTGATATAAGTATGCATCTAACTTAACAGGAAAATTGGCCTCTAGTATTAGTTCAGAGACAGATATAGAATGTTTTATTGCTGTAGGATTGGAATGGTTTTATGCTCAAATGACCTAAGTCAGGAAGTAACAAGAATAAGCAGGAATATTGCTTCGACTTGAGACAAACAAGTCACGTTTCATTATGACCGTACTGCATACATTATGGAGTTGTGCATTGTGATATTAGCACTGAGATAAGTAAAGCCAGGAAGTAGGAAAGAGATTGGATAAATATTGGTTTAATTCAGGATCTAAAGCACTCAAGATGCAAAAGTTTGAACTGGTGACATTTTTGAATTCACTGACATTTATTTCGTCTAAATTGACGTGAGTGGAAAAACACCCGTTGGCATATATTGATTGCTTCCTAGAAGGCATGCAGAATCCCGCTAGTCGGAGTACTGCAATTTTCTCGGAGATGACTCGCGGTCTACCCGACGGGATGTCACCTCACCGTTCATTTGCCAATCAATCCGGAGGCCTTCCTAGGAACTAGGTGTATCAACAGGTCAGACTTGTATTTACACCTGCAGTATGACAACAAGACATGACGAACCACTGACAACCGGTAGTTTTAACTCTAGCAATCAACGAAAAAAGCGTTTAATGGTACCTATCTATCTATCTATCTATCTATTGGATTGTAAAATAAAGCCAGGTGCTCTCTAAGCGCATAAGAATCACCGTTGGGAGCATCCAAATCTGATGTAGCAGAATGACATAGTTAAACATGGGTGAGTCTCCAAAGGAACTAGGAAGTAGGTAAAAGTTGATTATCAAGCTCAAGATGTCTAGAGAAATTTGCCGAAGACGTTCTCACGATCTACAAAAGCCGCCTCAAGGTAGATTTTAAGACGTTAGGATGGAAGGCGGAAAAGAATGAAGGTCTTGGTGGAGCGTTGTAAGGTTGGAACAACACCCTCTAGTCTAGGTGTATTGTGACGACGATTGTATTGCCAGCCGCCCATTACCCATTAAGAATTCTATGACGGACGACACGATTTGGGAAATTTATTGTTATGCAACCGTCGTGGAAGGTATACCTTTGAGGCATGCCAACAATTGCCTTCGAGCCATGGAAGAAAAGGTGATTTTTTCGAAAATCAATTCTGGCATCTAGAGCATTGTGGCTTAACTTAAGCAAGTTTGGTGAACTCGGGTGTTTATAATGAAGCGAGGTCAGAAATGATGACCCCGCTGAATTCCCACGCGGGATTAATTTCCTGATAATTCATTTTATCGTCGCTTAAGTAAGGTATGAGATCAAATGACACTTAGCCATAACATCACACCTCTGTGTGTGGTAGCTTTCTTTACTTCCAGGAATATAAATACATAATGCTGATGTGGATAAAGTTAATAGTAAGCATAACAATTTGATGTGAGGCCTCAAAAGATCATATTTGATGCTTGTGGAGATGTAGAATATTGCAGGAAAGTTGAGATGAGCAAGATAAAAATGCGGGGTGGCTTAACGATGAAATGAATTACAAAGATATTGTTTAGGTTCAATATACTAGACTTTTCATTTGCATTAACTTGTGGCATAACTGACTTGAGTTAGCAAAATGCACATTGGGTTGATTGTAAGAGAATTAATTATTTAATTTTTAATAGCAGTGTTCATGTTTATACCTGTTAATTTATGTTTATACCCTAAATGACTTAAGTCTGATTATTATATCTGGGAAAAATGAAGAAATATTGGCATATAAATGACTTAAGCCAGAAACTATCATGGCTTCAAATATCTTAAAACAATTCTCTTAGTTCTTGTTAGAAACCTTTCGATCATTGAAAATTTTGATACAGTTGTTTATCAGTTCATATATATTATGTCTGAATTGACTTAAGTCATTTTAGTTGGATTAAACATTGAATTATATTCTTTCTAAATGGCATAGAGACACGTTATCAAAATTATGACGAAGAATGATTAAAACGCAAGTGATTTAAGTCAGGAAGTAACAAAAAAAAGTGGAAAGATTGTTTAGGTTCATAACTAAGCCAGACTTGTGTTAATGTTGCACATTTTTAATTTCTACCCGTGGAAATTGAAAACTTTAATGATAAGAAACTCTAAAAAGATTCTTTTCGTTTAGTCTTAGTTTATACTAAGATTGATTCCACTTTGTTGCACTTTACCAATGAATGCATTGGTACATAAGCTGAAAATCGCGAGGTAAGAAAATACAATTTCGGAAGTTAAACAATAGCCGACGGTGTAAGTCCCAGCATATCCATATTAGGCAGAAAAGAAAGCGAAATGAATCGGAATGAACACGGGCCGAATGCGAATCGTATATCCCAATGACATCAGCGCAAAGCACAGGGTGTTAAGAACGGTGATTTTTTGCCTCATCATATTACCTCGAGTTTTAAGCTAAATGACTTGGTGTTGCGTCTGTTTGCGAAGGCATAGCATGTCGCAGTCATAAATTCATAATCACGTCTGCGCGCTACTGGCGCTGGCTTCGACGGTGGCTTTCGGTCCGGTTGCAAACGGAAACAATGATCAATTACGATTGTATTAAACCGCCATTACGTCGCGTCATCCAAACGGCTCAATCACGCGCGCACTCGCCCAACAATGCTCGAGAAATGTTTCAGTAAGCGCGGCCAATCGCCCTAAGTGCCTTATTTCAAGCAACAAGGAACCGATGAAAATGGGAAATATCTGCGCAAATTCGAAATTGCAATCACAATCACAATATATGTAGCATAAGCAGGAATGGCTGCGTGACTTAATTCCGGCGATGGCGGCTCAACGTTCTACCTAAGCTACCAAATCAAATACGCTGAGTTCATGCGTTGCAACAAGTGCAAGATGATAAGCAACTGCGCACGTGTCAATGTTGCAGAAGTTGTGGTTTCGCATTCTACAACTGACGCGCATTCCAGCTGGCTGAGCATTGCTAAACGGCGTGTTCGAGTCTAATTTTCACACCAGTTACAGCAACAATAGGAAAGTAATTCAGTATTTAATAAAACTTAATTGGACGCCGGCCGAATAGGGAGATTAATCTGGCTTCACAATCAGCATGACCAGGCGGACCTAAAATATTGATTGTGAATTTAATTAGCTGCAAATTATGAAGTAAATTTTAATTTCCTTTTATGCAGGCGTAGCTAAAATTTGTAGAGGTTTTATAAATTTTCATTTCAGTCTGCGTAAATATTTACTACTATGATGTAGTATGAAAATGCCAAAGATATAAAATTTTTCAGAACGAAATACCTTCCTTGTTTGGAAAAGGGACGCACGATCTTGTGACATACCTGCAATATATAGGTAACAAATTTAATTTGCATGCATAAATGAAAATCTCCAGTTGAATTCAGTTTGTGCAATATAAAATATATTCTCAATGAATCCAACCTCCATAATTGTTAATGAAATGGAGAACTTTTTTCTATCGTAATCTCCCCTTGAAAGATTTACATTCCTCACCGTAGCGAAGTACCTGAACCTGCGAACATTGTCGGACTTACAACCATATGGTTGCTATTGGCTAGTTTGAGAATCACCCTATACGACGTCTATACCAATATGGGTATTATTATTATATATATATATATATATAAATAATGTGATTTTATAATTATTTAGCACAGTCTATTATTTCAATGTTGAAATCAATAGAGCTAGAATATCAAGATAGTGTGAAAGTAAATGAAATTGTTTTCCTGAAAGTTGTCAAGAAACAGTTTCCTTCATATTATCATAGTTTATGAAAACGGAATTAGTTGCATGGTATAATGAGACCTTCACACCGCGAGAGTTTGCTCTGACAGTTATGATTCCCGTCAAATGAACTAAAATATTTATGATGAACTTAATTAGTATTCAAAAATCTATTGCAGTTATGTACGTTATAAACTAGTGATACTAATAAATGTCAATTTGGGTGAGTGTAGAATTGTACCTAGTCATACGTTGTTTACCAAACTGGCTTCGTTATTTTTGCTTTGTAACTAATATGTTTGTCATGAATATTTCTTAACACTGAATCACAGGCGGTGTACTTGAATGTTAATATCATAAGAGTGATAAAAATTGTCTTTAGATATTTTTCGGTAAAACTGTGTGTACATTGCAAGAGTAGAGTAGTTGTGAAATTGTATAATCTGCATTGTTTTAAATCGCGAAAGGAATAAAATGCCTTTTTATTTACATATCTAGATATAGCAACTGTAAGTACTTTTGGAGCCATACATTTTATCCAGTTGATAACTGTGTCTGTGTAAATATTGACTGGTTGACTTAAGTCGAGATGATTTGTACGCCTCGTACATTTGCAACTTGTTGGCGACTCGGGCATCGAGCAACAACAAGCTGGTCCGTTGGTTAGATAAGTGCTGACGTAATTCATTTACTAGATTAATATCCGGGTGTTGCATAGTGCCCGGCAATTGACTAGTGGAAGTCGCACTCATATTCCTTCCAAATAACAAGTGTTCCGCAAACACACAATATAGTTAATTTCGCATTCGAACTAAAAACGAAATTTAAGTCTATTCACTCTATACATTGATTTAAATATAACAGTATAATGATGAGAATTCAGTTGGAATTGTGATCACTTATGTTATAAGTTAGGCAACTTCTGGAGCGCCTGGTATATGAATATGACTTAAAATGGTAATAAAGATTAATAGTGGCGACATGTGTAGCAAACAATGGTGCAGTCTTTTTTGCATGCCTAGAATTTTCGTTTTTTTATAATTCAAAGATTGCATTGCTGACTTAAGTGATTATAATTAATTCCTGTTGTTTAGCATTGCACAAATTGCCATTTGATGTGGCTCGTGTGGAAAACACGTGGAAATCCGTGATAACCACAAATGTGGGTAAACCAAACAACGTTGGCAAACAATTTGCTAAATTCGCCCAACAACATACTAAGCAACAGGTTCAGAAACTCCAAACGCTGAATTGGTTTTCTTGAAATTAATGTACTTAGAGAAATGACGTCATGGTGGATAGAAGACTCTCATGCAGATGTGTGAATTTTGCGAGGCGTTGGTGTAAGATGAATAGTTTTCATGTAATGAAAATATTTAAGAAATTTCATGACGTCATAATACATTCGGGTAGCGTTGAAATTGTCAGAGCCTAATGCTGATGTATGAATCGGTCTTTATATATTTTATGAGGAGATTTTATAAATATAGGAGCAGAAACACAGTATGTATTCTTCTCCTCTCCGCTCAATAACTTTTGCTTGATGCTTTGAATTCAAATAACGCTTCATTCAAATTGCATCAAATTTCGGATAAAACAATTTCCGAAATTGTTTCATCCAACAATTTCATATCCTTAAAGTCTCTAGTTGGGGCTTATCCCTTTAAATTGCCAGCAATATTAACTTAAGTAATTCTCGTTGATGGAATAACGTCAGCAGGTGAGAATTCCGGTGCAGATGCTTTTATTGGCTCATTGTGTTAGTAGTAAATCTGTTACCGAGCAACAGCAGCGACTATCAAAGCAAACATTGCGTAACAATGCATACACGTGCGTCGGCATGCTCGCCTGCTTGTTCCTTATTAATCTGACACGCTTAGCTAGATGGCAACCAAGCTGGTGATATGTGAAACAACAATGGGGAGACGATTACGGAAGGAAGCAACTCGTTAAAGGAAGCGATGCAACATGAAGACCCAATTGCAAACCAGTGAGTTGTTGCTTGACTTGGGAGACTATTATTATAAATTAGTGTTTATTGTTAGAGGAGTAATGGAGAGTGCTCAGTGCATTGCTGGGATTGTGTAGGATCTGCATGTAGAGACAAATTATTTTATTTATTTTATTGAAAGTTTGCCAATAAATTGCCTTCGACACCCAACAGAAATGTTGAAGTACAGGAGAGGACTTGTGTAATTGGTTATGTTGTGATATTTTTTCTTTTGATGTAACAATGCTGTGGTTTAGCTAGTTTTCTTGTAATTAACACATGTAGCGAATTATTATGACGTCATGATGAGGTATTTGAGCAGTGTTGAAGGAGTCATGTGAATATATGTAATCTTAGAGACTTCACTGCATAGTAGAACGGGTTCTGCATAACTGTAGGACAGCATAAACATGTGCAAATAGTGACAAAAATTATTGCTTGTTTTGCTAAAAGTTTGCCAACAATTTGACATAGCTTCAACCGTCGTCCAAACACAATCTAAATTAACCTCTCCTAGATCTCGACTTGGGGCTTGATGTCGAGCTAACTGACTTGGTTGAGTGGAGAATGCGCTCAGCTTCTCCGACTTGCGCGCTGAAAGCGGGTATTTAAAACCCATTTGTCAGTCAATGTGAACCAGGAACTCGGCGCGCAGTTTCTGCAGCTTCTAATCTAATACAAATAGACTTGCGGCGAGTGGCTTTTTCTGCGCGCTCGCGAATTCCGCTATACTATTCGCGCTCTTGGCCAGTCGGCGACGAGTTCCTATTTCAACTACATGCTGCGGATTGCACATGAAGCAAGCCTGCAGTCGTGGTCGGTGTGTTTGCTCGAGTGCAATTTGTAGGTGTCTGCAAGTCGCACGATGTGTATTTCCGCGTCGTGATCGACTCTCACCGAAAGCGGGCGGCGGCGGTGGCGGCTGACGCAATAATTCTTGCGATATGATTACGATATTACGATTATGCCATTGTTGTGGCGCGTCATGGCGCTAACGTTCTTTCTCAACTCATTCGCAGAGAAACTTCCACACTATGAGAATTCAAATGATAGTTAAAATCATAATAGTCATGAGTACACAGATTGCAGAGCGTCAGAACGTAGGTTTTGTCAACTATCTAAGCCTAGGAGCTGGGATAATATTAGATACAAAAATTTATCGTATTTATAAAATCATAAAAAAATACTTTTAAAAGTTATCGTCATGATAGTGTTGGGAAATCAACGTTTAAAATTTTTGTTCCGTTGTTTGATGTTCAAATAAATTCATTAGAAAGAAAACGAATGAATATGTCGTGATAATAACAAAGAGACTATAATAGTTCTTTAGGAAGATGTCATCCTAAAGTATCTCAACGCCTTAGAAAATGAGGAATAAGAGAGAAATAAATAAATTTACAGTGATACGCGAAATGTTATTTACTCTGACGATTGTGGAAGTTACAAAGGTTTTGACTTTGAATATCTATTTACAATATATAGTTTAACCAAAGTTTTATTGGTACCACTACTGACAGTGTGTGACAGTACAAATGTAATATGATACATTTCTTATCTTCATTAAAATTAATTATGTCATCAGTGTATTTTGTGTGAAATATAGAAGACCATGATGCATCATCATATCCCAAATTTGGTGGTGATTAAGCAACGGTCCGCGCAGAGATGGTGATATGGCGAGGTACAGCTATCCGTGACCCGGAGAAGTCGCGGTATGTGACCTTGGAGGTGATTTCCGGATTGAGCTGCGCGCGGTCGCACGAGTGCGCGATAGAAAAATCGCCAACTGACCTCAACGGGAAGAGATCCATCCATCCATAAGCGGTGCGCCCTGATGATGCTTTATCGACTAATTTGCTCACATACTCTGGCATCCAGCTTGTTAATTGTCCTAGATGGTTTGTGATAGTTGATGTGGGTAAGAAAATAGAAACAGCAATGTTTTTGCAAGTCTTGTACTTGGATTACTTTATGTTGTTCTTGATCGGTTTTTAGTCGGTTAAAATGACAGGAAGAGGCACCACGCTTAATGAGTGAAGCGCAACGGAAGCACTTCCTAAAGTCATCAGATTGAAACGAAGGATGTGTAGCGGATTGTGTCCACTTGCTTCACCTCCGCAATGATTCCAACGTCTCTACGTTGTTCCGCTCCCTTCACATGCGCAATGTTCGGCGCGGCTCACTTTACGTGATTATTGTATTAGTTATGCCATCGTGCGAAATGATATCATCGAATACACCGGAGTACAATGAGCGCCAACAATGCACGGCACCCGCAGGTAAAAGCTGCGGAGAAACAAATTGGATTCGACGCCAAACTCGCATTGATTAAAGTATGTAGGTAATAATTAAAGTTTAATAACTTTATGTTCTTATAATATTGTCGTGTCCATTTACGGCAATATTTTTGCAACTTAATTCACATGAGACGCGTTTGCATAAACTGCATTTTTCTCGAATTGGCCATCAATTTACTGGAGTCGATGACTGGTTGTGTTATAGAATATGCACGCTCTTTGCTCGACTCAACGGTTATAATGACTGGCGTCTTCTTTGAATGCCTTCGTCGTCGTTTGATTCGACGCGCGAGCGTGTGCGCTTGTTCATTATCTCCTTCGGCGATCGATAAACGGATAATAGATTCCGCGATTCCGATCAGTCACTCGGCGCATGCAGCGCGTTGACAATGCAGCGTATAATAGGAAATTCCCGTTTTTGCGCCTTTTTGCCCGCGTCGATAAATTCTAGCAAGTACCCAATTTACGATGAATGTCATCACACGTTTTTAGTTCTTGCGGCCAGGTCAGAAAAGCCCATTCAATTGGCTAGGTTGAGATAATGGAATATTGCAGCATCACAACCAAAGCAGGGATCTTCACACAAGATTGGAATATAAAATGGGAGTTATCAATAAAAAGAAATAGAAGTTATAAGATAAGAAAATAACTTGATAAAATTATATAGAATTTTATTTGAGAAGTCTGAACTGAGAAGGGAAGATTTTGACACGTTGAGAGTGGACTCTTGAATGAGCGTGTGAAGCGAGGGCGCACGGTTTTGTGGCAAATTAAGTAGAGGGGAGAACGACGCATAGCTGCACTCTCCTCCATATACGCTAGCTACTACTTCTCAAAGTGCAGACACGTGGAACTTGATTGGTTGCATATGTTAATAATACTTGGTTAGAAATAACACATTAATTCTTTTGGTTTTCATATAAATTATTTTTTATAGAAACATTTGGCATCGTATTAATAATGTCATTGTATAACAAATTATATCTTGAGCGACATTTCCTAGAGTTAATTACAATATTTATGTTGCAATCAATATGAATTCATTTCCTAGTCTTGATAATCATATATCAAAATGTTAAACAAAAGTGAATGCGTCACGAGATGATGCCGACGAATGAAATCCTGTTTTGATTCCTCACTGCTGGTGACGACTACCGGCAGTCAGTTGATCGTGTACCGAAAACAGGAAACCTTTAGCATTTTTCTACCGCCAGCAACTCGCGAGGAGCAGCGAACGCACAACAAATGCGGATGTGTCTTGTTTTTTTTACATACACTTGCCGGACACACACAAGTGGATTTTTCTCGACGTAATAACCTCCGTGCGAGTGTGTAGCGTGTACAGTTAAATCTCCGACAGCCTTCATTGTACATAGGAACTTGCTGCCTCAATCGGCACAACAAGATGTACTAGCGATTGCGGCAAAAGGAAGCATCCAGTACGCAACCGACGAATTTATTTCTTGCGCGGGCAAGTAACTGATATGAGTGTGCGGATGTGTGTGAGAGAGGTTATGTAACGCGTGCGATGAGATGAGGTATACGCGCACGGACTTCTAGGATGCTCGGATGTCAGTTAACGGAAAATCCAGCCTGCAGCTAGAGACGATTGCATCCTGTTACTTCTTGGCTACGATGTGATACGATTAAAAGACTTTTGATGTTACTTCCTGTTTTTACTTAATAAAAATTACTAAAAAATGGACGTGGCAATAACTTAAAATTACATTAAGATAAGTCTTTAAGATTAGTAAAGTTGTTCAAGCAAATCATTTATTTTTGGTGTTCAGGTTATGTCATTACAAAGAATGCAGCATATTGCAGATATGATGCAGATATATTAATCCGATTTTACTATAGAATAGGAAAAAGATGCAAATCTTTGATAAGTACTTTGTAAACAACCACCAAAAAAAAATAATCAGGACATTGTCTCATGTTGTAATTTTAGGTTAACTTCCAATAAAAGCTCAAATAATTCATAAACTAAATAAGATATTTTAATTATATGAAAAGATTTAAAAAGTGGCCTTAACACTGATTTTTTTTTCACATAAAACAAATTTACATAAGCTTTAATCTACTTTAAATTTGTAGTTACATTCACTCTGTAACTATGTACATTCATTTGAAATAAAAATACTTTGAATCAATATTTATCGACAAAATTAGAATTACAAATACTGAATCTGAATTTATTTTTAATTAGAGTCGATTAAAGATTAATTTAATAATTTTGGCAATTTTTTGGTTTTCTTACAACTTATTTTATTCAAGTTTGAGTTTATACAATTTTCGTAATCCATGGATTAATAATCAAATAATATATATTAATGCACGAATTTAGGTTAAAACATGGTGGTTGCAATTTTCTGTTAAAATCATAGTAAATAACTCATGAACAACATAAGATATTTTAATTCTGTAAAAATATTCCCAAAATAGATTCAACACTATACACATTTGTCACATATTACCAATTGGGCTAGGCCGTAATGTATCATAGATTCTTAGTTAGATTGTCGTTTCAATAAGTCCAATATTCATATCCTACCTGGAATTGTCTCACTCAATTTAAAAATACATTCAGCTTATATTTTGCGATAAGATTACCAACACTAATACTACATGGACTTTCAATTATAACAATTTAAATCAGATGTGTTTGCAGTTTTGGTCACTTTTCAGGTTTTTTTTTTTCGTGTGCGGCGTAATTTATGCAATAGGAAGTATTCGCATATTGTACAAACCCTAGTTCACCAAGTATGCTTGAGATCAACGCAAAATGAATTATGTGCAGTACATGCATAAATTGTGCATAATTAAAATTTATCGTCTATATAAATGCTAAGTGCAAAGGAAGATCTTAAGATGCACATTATGCGCACATAGACTCATATTCGAGATGCAGATGTTCACAGAGAATGCAACCATATTGCATCTCGAATGCGAACAAACACCCACCATACTACATAATTTCAATAAATTTCAATACTGCTCTTACATAAGTTACCTACATTACCCAATCATGCATATCCTCTTCAAAACGAAGGGGCATTGTGAATAATAAATGTGGTAATAATTAAGTTTGATTTGTATTTGTAATGTGTGTGTACATTGCATTCTTCTTGAGCGTTTGCGTCATTTGCTCAGCCATTGCGCATATCCCGGAACTCACGACTGCCGATTATTATTACCGCCAGTCTTGCAAAACACACACGTGCGCTTCCACGATATCTTGATGGAGCAAGAGGTCATTGCTAATTTTTCCGGTGAGCGTCAGAAGACTCACACGATTTGAGCAAACTTGGGATATGTGGAGTGAGAACTGCATCTTACAATTTTCAAAGGTTTTTTTAATGCAATTCCACTGTTCAATTGGTAATTCCCGCAGTTCACGTCAGTACAATAAGTAGATCCCTTTGGTTTTTAAATTGTGCTGTGGCGTCATAAAATGCCTGACAGTTTCGATGAAAGTACGGCTATAATATGAGAGAATTTTATTATTGTTTTAAACGTACTATTGAGTTGTAAAATGGCTTTTTTTTTAATTCGCGATTGTGTGCGCTAAAGTTGTGGATTTTTATGGTATCAGTTTTAGTTGGCGCATGTTTGTGAGGTGTTTTTATAGCGTTGGTGACACATTATTATGTAAAACATCATCAGAAGGTCATTGATTTCTGTGGGTGTTACGGATTTACAAATGACATTCACTTTAAAACAACAGAATATACTCGGGTAATATATAATTAATTCAAATTATTTATTAAAAAGTCTATTTGATCGAAAGTTATCATAGAAAAGTAATTTACAGCCGCATTGGTCTTCATTGGACATCGATTCCAACAGACTTAGCATTTTCGGGTTAGCAATAGTTCTAAATGATGTTAAACATTAATGTGCAACACTTTTGTAATTTGTTACGTATGCATGAAAATCGTCTAAATGGTTTATTGCCTTTTTCAACAGAAAATGTCCATGAAAGATATCAGGTATATTTATTGTACTAACAGTGTACACTAGAGACCATGTCGTAAGTCAGAACAACTATGTTACTCCCTAGTGGTTGTAATACCCGTGTTTGTGGCAGATGTTTTCTCAAACTTTCAATCAATTTTTAGCCGGTTATCAATTATTCGTTAATTATTAATTTTATCATGGCTTTTCCCATCCTGCGGATTATTGCCACTCAATTATTATTGGGTTTTAGGTTCTTTACTTTAAAGTGCCCTGCCTCTTATCTACTCGACCGGGAATTGAACCCGGATCTTGTTCTGGATGAGGAGCAAGCGCCATACTTAACACTCCATTCTTACTCCATTTGTTAATTATAACATCTTAATAGGATAGGCGTGATCTCTATATATTATATTATGTGCAACATTTTTTGTGCACCTTTTTTCCTGAAAATAGAATTCAACCAGAACATTTTGGTTATGTTTTATAGTTTCATGTTAGTGTATAACAGTTACCTTCTCAGTAAGAATGAAGCAAATTTTCTCTAATACAATATTATTATTAATACAATATATTATTATTTCCTAGTACAAATCTGAGGTGCACTTCTGTAAGGGTTAGTATCAAAAATTAATTGATTGGAAAATGTTAAAAATTTTCTCTCCCCAAATTCAGCAACACTGGATACAGTCGTAATCGCACGTGCGTTGATGTAAATTTACAACGATCGATGTACCACGAAATGATAAGCAGGATAAGCATGACAAACGTTTCTGGAGTAATGTGTAATGCTGCAATTGCGTTTAATGCAAATTGTCGAAGCACATAACCGTCGCAATGCTCGACAATGTCATCTCTAACCTTAAAGAATTTCATTTAATTCGTACTTAGATCAATGGCATAATATTAACATACAAATAGCAGATTGAAGAAACCTTGAACTTTGTTATAAAATTCTATTAAACGTTACTTCCTATTGTGCTTACTTTTAGAAATACTTGATAATTGAAAACGGAAATGATTGTTTCGAACAGAAGTCATTATGCTTCAATTTCCATCAATAAGTCAGTCAGCAACTTTGTCAACGTACCCTTCACACTGAATACTTCTCACCTTTTTGTTAACAACAAGTTGAATTTGTTAACTGATTGATGATGAAACTAATGACACTCTTTCTTGCTTTCGTACTAAAAAGTAAGCTTTTCACCAATCCAAATTTAAATTGAATATAATTTAGAATATGTTGCAACTATTGTATTGTTATATATGCCTGAATGGAGTAACGCACCAGCATTCTTGCGATCTTGAGCAAAGTTCATACAACTAAACTGTTTTCATTAGCATGTAAATAATCGACTAGCGTCTATATAGAGAGAGGAATCTAATGAAAGACCATAGATGGATTGTGATAGACAAAACAGTCAATGTGTTCTTGTCGAGATGTGTCTGGAATGAGGTTATGGACCTTAAGACTTTACACATTAGACAAATTCGATTCTAAAAGATTTCAAGAGTTCATTGAGGTTACTATCGCGATAGTTTGGTGACTACTATCATGTGAAAATATTTTAAGATTAGAAGAAATGTCAATATAATGCATGGCTAATACTTTCGCTACTTTATGATAGCACTGCCATGGCGGTTAGAAATAATATTTAAATTTAACGCCCGCAGATTAGACGCATTTACGATTATTTCCCTCATGAAAGTATCGCAATGTTAGATAATTGACGATAAGTGTTACAGTAATACCATTTTCAAAGCTGCTATCACAGTGCAACGTGTATATTACCATGCAAAATATAAAACAAATACAACATTCTATTCATGAAGCAAATGTAATCTTTGCTAGCAAATTTAAAAAACCTGCCTAGTTATCACCACCAGAGGTCGTGCTGTTCTTGACAGCTAATAGGTTTCACCTTCAATGATTCAAGTAACTTAAGCTCAATATGAAATGTCATGTTCAATAATAATCATTTACAACGAAATCTTCTTTTGCTGGTGAGTGCTGAAGAGCAAGTAGTGACCACACACCCAAGACACTTAATCCAAACGACATATACCGCATGTTTCCAAAAGTTTTTGATTCTGGTCCTACCTGAACGTAGATGTTGTTTCTACTTTTCTGATTTAGATTAAGAAATATTTATTGCCTCGTTCTTATATAAAGTAGTACATAAAGTAGATATCCTAAGATTGTACCACTCTAAACCTGTGGCGTTTGTGTGGGCAGCTTCATTGTCCACGTCCGGATTCCTGAACTGTCACTCACTCGGACCTCCTCTCCAACCTCTTCACTCTTCGAGTGCACCCAACAGTCTTTCATTTCCTTCTCGACTACGACGCAACCAGATTATTTGCATAACAATTTGTTCTTCTCAACGCTACGTGCTATCAAGTGGCGTGCACAACATCAATATGCAAAAAGGCACAAAACAACACTCAACCATTTATTGATTACAATGATTATACCAGTATATACTAGATGCAAATGACGTTGTTGCGGAGTCTTTAGGTATTATCGTTGTGCAATGATGACACTGCTAAAGATCATAATTAATTTCCTCACTGCTAATCGGTAGTCATCAGCATACCAATAATTATTTGAATTACGCATGCAAATGAAGGGCATGGGAATGATGCTGAATGTGAACACATGATCTAGTCATTAGTTTAGTAATTTGTTTCCGATGTGCAATGGATGTGTATTCTATTTACAATTTTTCTATTCTTTCTATTCTATTTTTCTATTTACAATTTGTGGCATTTGCAATATTTAGACATGTAAATTTCAACGTTTTTATCACATTAACTTTATGCGATTAATGACTACTTGTGAATTGACATTTCAATTTGATGGCTCATAAGGTTTGCGGGTAATTAGCAAATGGTTCATTTAGTTACCCTGCCAGCCTTATGCATCTAACCTGCTCTTTTTGTAGTTCAGGCACACACAACTGAAGTTTGGATACCACTGCTTTGATCTTTTCCTTAATTGTGACCTATAAATAGTAGAAAACAGATAATTATCTCCCAAATTATAGATTTATTACATTCGGATTTGATTCAAATTGCATCAAATTGGAATTTTAAGAAGCTATCCATAGATAGCCTTTCTATATTGTAGTTAGAAAGGGATACTAACGTCCTAACGCCATGCTCGGAAGCCATTTTCCTCACCAGATAGTCCGACATACAAAGAGTAGTCTATAAATTATTTTTTAGCTTCAGTCATAAGGTATAATATATAAAGCATTTTTTACTTTTCAACTAAAACTAAAGCAAAGTTCACACAAGTAATGTTTTGCATAAACCATTTCCAAAAATTCTTGTATTAAACGTACTTTTTACTTCTTATGAATAATTATGTAATAACTAAAGTCACTCCAATAACAAGTTGATTTATCATTGAATCCTCTTTGTTACGAGACTGTCATTCCAATTGAAGTAAACTCATGGATGGAGAAGAAAAGGAATTTGCTTTGTTAAACTTGCCGTTGGTAGCCGTTCTTATGGTTACCACGTAATTGCTAATTGTATTTTCACATCCTCCACTTTTGTGTAACATCTCCAAAAACCAGTTGAAAGCCATCAGGAAGTGCAAACTATGTCTAGGCATTTAACACTTATTGAATTAGTCGCTAGACGCTTGAAATAGGCAGTAAGAAGTTAATTCCACTTTGATACGCCAAGGATCGTCTGCGATAGTTTGGACGCAGTGAGTAATCAAGCCAATTAGTTTCAATCAAGCTCAATTGGAAAGGTTCAGAAAGGTTATTGAAGAACGCAGCGTACACACGATCTACACAATAGCCACTGCAGTTAGATGCGCAACTCGTAATGAACGTGGCGTCTCTTCAATTCACTTCTTAAAAAACACATCGAATGACATGTTAATCATAGCATCAATTAGGCAATAGTTGCTGGGATGTTGGATGGAAGTGAGTGCGTTTGTTGGTAAGACGGCAACACCGCATGATGGCGGGTGTCTGTGGAATGTTGTCCTCTGCGGAGGAAGGAAGGAAGAAAGAAGGGGCGAGAGAAGCTGCTGCTCGCTGGCTGGTGATCAGTCGCTGACCTTGCAAGGAGATGAGGCACGCGAAGCATGGCGCGTTTCTACCGGATGTGCGCGCACGACCAAAAAGTCACTCGACCACTTTTTTCTACCATCGCGACCTGTTCGGAACTTCGATTGCCTTCCAGAGCGGCTTTGTCTCTTGGTTTCCAACCGGCGCAAAGAACAATCAACCAGAACCGCATCATGCAAGATACATACCTAAAGAATTACATCTTAGCGAAGAACTGATAAGGTAACTGTTACGAAGAGTGCGAACGTAGCATTATCTTTAAATTACAGCGCCTACTTTTAATTGAGAATATCGAAGTCTCTAAATGATTTCACATTGAAGAAAGCACTGTCAAACTAGAGTGTCAACTGTACATATACAAAGAAGGGGAAGCGAAGAAAAGATTATACACGTCTTATCGTGAAAGTCGCAACTCTCAGATAGCAATTAAAATGTAACAAATTGCAATCGTAATGAATGCAATTTAGAGAAATACAATTCTGATAAAATTCACTATCATGACAGTGTCATAAAAACGAGAGGTACTTGGACTGAATTCTGAGAGGAAAATATAAAGAAGTATCCGCATTAGAATTGAGTGTGGTTAGAAAATTATGTAAACTTTGCTAGAGTAATAAATCAAACATGGATATACAAAATATATATATATACAAAACAATTACAAATTATATGTGGCATTATATGTACTAATTTAGAGTAACTTTATTCGTCAAAATTACTCTCATTACTCTCAGTAACTTTCCAAAAGACTTTTGCTTGAACTGAAATATTTTTGAGAAAATAATATTATTTAGAAAGTTTCCCAATTAAACAAGACTGCAATTAAGCATTAGTAAACTCTGAATTTCTAAGCTCAAATTTATTTAATTCATAAAACATGTCTAAAGTATCGTTGTTTATGTTTATGAATTGTTTAATATTCTTCATGCTGATGTAAAACGTTTTTGGTTTGTTGCCTTCTTTAGTATACTGAACACAATAAAACGTACCTACACAGGCAACATTTTTTTCTTACAATTATACTATTAATAGTGAATAAATAGTATTTATTAATGTTTTAGTTATTCGAAAACTTGTTGTCTCAAATACTTGTGACAAATTATAAACAAATATTAAGTGTTAATCAACATAATGAATATTAAACACTTTGTAACCACACTCAACGATAATCAGTAACACTTTCATCATCTCTTTTGAGCTTGTAACCATCACATTGTGTTAAATAGAAGCTCTCGACATTATTATAATATAGCCTTCTTTTATGCTTTTCTATCTGTCATACAAAATGTGTCTCAAGTCATTTCCCACATCATCTTTTTTTGTGGGTACCGTGAGTCAATTTGATGCACACTTTCAGTTTTATTTCTTTTCTTTGCAATATACTGCTTCAGTTGCTTCGTTCTAAGCTGTGGCGCGAAATGAATAGTGAAATATGCTCGGCATGCTTGTGACCAATGAAGTATAAATCCGGGCGTCATTAAACGCTTGCATCATTTATCATCGCTGCTTTCGGACAAAAAAATGATGCCATTGTCCGCGGCCAGCGATGCAGTCTTTTTCGACGAGGGCGGAGCACTTTGCTTTATTTCCGATGGTCAGAACCTGTCGCGAGGGAGAACAACACCGGTTCGAGATGAAGGAGATCATTATTTACCTGTAAAGGAAAGGTTGGACGCATGCGGACGGTCTTACATCACGGAAGAATCAAATATTTCGTAGGAAATCTCATAGTTCGAATCATGGAAGTAATAAGGCCTTCATCATAGTCGTCTCTTAGAATTGAATAATCTTGGCCCAACTTGAACCTGATCATGTAACAATCAACTCCTTTTTTAAATATTATTAAATAACCTTTTTATAGTATTGTTGAGTGTGGTTACGAAGTGTTTAAGATTCATTATGTTGACAAAACTTCACTATAAATTACTTAAAATTGATTTGAAAAACGTTTTCGGCATGTTGCCTTCTTCAGTTTGGGAGCAATTTATGATTGTTTCTGATGGGTAATTGTGAAGGTTTTCTTTAATGTCTCAATGTCTATTATCTGTTTTGAATATTGTTAGAGTTCTAGGAGAATAATATGTTTGGGGACCTTAAACGTTCATACTGAAGAAGATACTGAAGAAGGCAACATTCCGAAAACATTATACCAAGTGACTAAAAGTAAGTGTTATAGTGAAATTTTATCAACATAATAAACTTTTTATAAAAGTGAATCTCCGCCTTTCTACATTCCATAACCTGAAAGCGCCCTAAGGTCTCCTCTTTCTTCCACTTGATGCATTCTTGCGTACCCTCTCGAGGCATCATCTCCACGCTGGCAGGAAGTGCGCGTGGAGGCAATTACGTGGGGTAATTTGCTACATTCCACGAAAATAATGGAAACACAAATCTTGCTAACGTCATCCGACACTTTATAGAGTGGCGTGCATTAAGGTACTTTGAGAATGTGAGCACATTGGACATGTGTTAAATGAGAATATTTGCGTGATCGTCAGCATGCATATGAGGGTATAGTAGCAGTAAAGTCACTTCGTAGATGGTGGAATATTAAAGTGCTTTTAGGTTTACGAGCGCGCTTGAGATGTCTTACATGGTTACACCTCATAAAAAAGAACATTTAATTTAGTATGAATTAATTACAACATGGTGGTTTAGGAAAGGTTTAAATTAAAATATTGAATTAAGGTTTAGAATTTGCTTTACTCGACGTTCCAGGGAATAAAATGATTTTTGATTCCTTTTGTATGTCAACCACCTGGAATAGTTTATTACAATTATTTCTTGGGATAATGAATCAGAATACCTTTTAATTATTCAATTTGATTTGCTCTTGAAAAGAGAACAATTTGTGTCCAATGTTTCATTGAATTAAAGTTTTATGCTGAATAATTAAAACTTGGATTGTGTAAGTCACAGCTATATGTTTACGAAATTAATTCATCTACTTCTCATGCAAATCCCATAAAAAATTTTTTCAATTTTTTTTTTGCTTTGAGACCTACGTGGATGAATATTTTCCAATCACCACAATGTATCCTTTACGCAATGAATCGTAACATCTTTTTCACATCCCATCTCTATGATTGTGCTCTTCCTGCAAATCAGCTTTTCCATTGCTAGAGCAAAAGCCAAAACACAAGCAAATCGTTGTGCTTCCTCTCTCGGGTTGCGAGCGCGGCGGCCCTCATTATTCCACCGTCCTTCGGGCTTCAACAGTCACGCTGATTGCTGGAACCAGTTATGACTTCCGCTTCTTGCAGAGCGCCGCGCAAGCACATAGGTAAGTGCTGCCCAGCATGAGCATCTCACCTCATGCGCGCACGGCCGGCCGGAGATCGTAATGATAGCAACGGACCATGATTACTCGCTGCAGATGATTTATACATGTTCTGCTTGATCTGACTCAAAGTCTCAGTCATACGTGATGCGCTCAATTCTCAGGCATAAACCACCTGAGTTCTCCTAGGTGAGCTAATGATTGTATTTTAAGTTGTCAACATCGGATATGTTTTCGGGGTGATGCAGGTGTGGTCTTGAATCCATTGATGATTGCGGACAATTGCTTCAGTTGCCTGCATTTTGTGCAATTCAAACATGATGCCATTTGATATGCTTCCAGTTCCAACCGCCAAGGACCAATCCACTGAGTGTGGGAACCTCAACTGACTTTGGCGCGAATCTCTCGTATGAGCCGAGAGAAAAACAGGTAAACGTGGGAGGTATTTTTTTCCGACGACTCAGATGTTTCTAGAACGAAAACCTTTATGGTGCACTTGAAAAAACCCCAAAAGTTTGCTTGATGCATTGTGCATCATAAGTCATCGTAATAGAAAAATACAGAATAGAAAAAGGGAAAGGAAGGAGATTGTTTAGATCACAATAATTATAGAAATTACATCTTAGCACAAAATCTGCTTCGACAACTGAAAAGTTAATTAACTTGTGAGTTGGGAAAATCAGTCTGTTCATCGACATGCCCATATTGGCGATTGTAATATTTATAATTGAATCCGCAGTAAACAGCGGATTTAAGAGGAAGAGATCTGACTGATCAAGAATGAATTTAAAGCCAGTTTCAACGAAGAACTCTGCACCAGGTGAACGGAAATAGCAACATATTATTTTTACCTACAGAGTGATACATTCTAGGTAAACGAATGAACATGAGCAATTGATGTCGATATTAAGTGGGTACATCTTGTATTTGTCTTTATGTTTATAGATCTAGTCAAAAGGAAATTCTTATCATCTTTAATTACTGTTAGCATCCGGCTGATGAAATTACTATAATCTTGGTAGAAATACAAACGGGATCTGCAGGAAGCTCGAATGATATAATTTCATAAACATTAATCAATACAAGTTTATTTTATTGGATGCAACATTTTTATTAAACTCATATAAGAAATGACACAACAACTTATAAAAGCTATTGATTTATTGAGCTATTCAATAATTTCTAGGAGAGAATCCAAAGCTATTAATTAAACTACAATATCTAGGTTTTAATTGGTATTTTGTTGGCATCAATTCTAATAAAAAAATAGAAATTGTTTTGAGTTATCATTAGCAAAGTATACTTACGTTAGTATTTTCTAAATGAGGAAGTTCTAACCTATAAAATGATACCTTACTGACTGCATTCGAGTGATTGGGGCGGCTGTTAGGACCGCCGAAAATAAACTGTCGAAATATTAATGATACTTTGTGATGTTAATTTTACATAACTTTTGAGTCGTTTGACAATTTTTGCAAGAAAGCGAACGTTCTAGATGGAGGCATAATAGGACATGTTTTAAACATGATTAAATTGAAAAAGTTTAAGAGAAATTGCTAAAAATTGACTATGGTTTGTTCCAATAGAGTTGTTTTCTCTTATATATTCAAAAGATTACTACCAAGTGAAAGGGGCGATTGTAGAGACTTGCGAAAGTAACCTGTGCTATAACCTAACCTATATTTATGTTTCTAAATGGCGTTTGAGTTTTTCAAAGTGAGGAATTTCGAGAGGTGCAAGTTTAAGCTCCAAAATGATATCTACTAATTACTAACAAAAAGTAGAGGTGGTAGTAAAACATGATTGTGGTTTGAACATGTCAGAGCAATAAAATCAATATTCAAATTGAAGAAATTAGTTGATAAACCTTGCGGATCAATCTATGTATTGTTGAACACATATAGAATAAAAATAAACATTTGGAGATTGGGTTACTTTGAAATGAAACACTTGAACCTGCTTGAAAGCTTCGGGAAGATTTGTCGCATGTGGCCTGTTGAACATCACCGATAAATAACGAGAAGAAGGCGCTTGCTTTTGGTGGCGGATAAATTACGCTGATACACCGGAAATGCACCAAGGAATGGTTTTCTCTCTACCAGCGAGCAGTCGTGGTTCACTGTGATTAATCGCCATTCAAGATAAAAAGTGAAAAATTCCAGATTGGACGAAATCCAAATTGAAGGAAAAAGTAATTATGTCTTCTTCCACTTCAGATGGCTTGTTGTATAAAAATGCTGAGCGTTTGTGATTTTTCTGGATAACTCAAGTGCAGTTGAGTAAAACGAGTCAATGCCTTAAAGTTGCTGAGGTAATAAAAAGTTCTTAGCGCTGAGCTGTTTTCCGCAGCTTTTTGTATAGGAGTGCGTTGATTGAATGAATTTTTTCGGAATTTTTAGACACAAGTGCACTGCACACGGGTGTTCCATCAATGCCATCATCAAGTGCGTCTTCAAGTGTCTACTTCCTATGCAAGTTCAGTGCATTTAGATTTCGTATGGCTCTCTGCTCGTTCACATATCATCACGTGTGCAGCGTAGGCAGCGTGTGGTAAAGCGAGGCGTGCACACGTGAAGACTTGAAGAGAGTTCGTAGAAAAAAGCTTGTTTGATGATCAACATAGCATTTAAATTTTTTCAGGACGCTTCACTTGGCTTTGATGCATGTAATAATTTTTACATTGACTGGGAGAAGGCATTAGTGATTAATTCTTGCTTTCCGGTTTGATGGCTTTTTTGTTAGATTAACGGAAAGTTGGTTAAGCGTGATTGAAAAAAATCAATGTGAGAAACGGTTTTTTGTTAGCAGGCTTCGGATGATGGAAGTAAATTGGAGTCAAAGATAATCCGGATTGGGTTGACATTCATGAGAAGAAATTAAGTCTTCTGGTTAGGTTAAATCTTAATCTAATAGTACATAAATTATATTAGTTATAAATATTTAAATGTATGGCATGTGTTTGGAGGATCAAGCTTTTATGTTCATCAGATTTGCTTTTTTAAATATAATAACTAGAAAACCATCAAAGGAAGAGACATGAGTTAAGTGATATTTTATAGCTTATTTAGTCATTTATATTTTATGGTATATCTGAAATTGCTATGAAAACAAAAGGAGTGGTCAAGTGTTGACCTATAAAGCATCAAAAGAGGTTCTTCTCTTGAATGACAAATATCTTATGATTGCTTAAGCTACCAGCTTCCTCATTTTAGTAGTTTCAAGTTGAAATACAGGTATCATTTAACGTATAACATAATTTATTTAAATAATTTTTGTTAAATAAATCGAAAATTTCGTTTTAGTCAGTCTAATTCAACAATAATTTGTAATTAGTAATTAATTTAGTAAATGAGTACTAGAGATAGTAACATGAGTTAAACAATAATTTATAGTTTATATAGTCAGATTACTGTTTTAATTCTAAAATTAACGTTAAAATAAAAGAGGTAGTTAGAAATTTGCCAAATAATGCTAAAAAATTAAAATGGTTAGATGAGCACACATCCATTTTAAGTTTAAGTTTATTATTTCAGCTTTAATTTTAATAATTTGAAATAAATAAAAAAGCAAAACATTTGTCTTAATCAATCTCGTCTAATAATAATAGTAATAATCGTCTAATCGTTTTAAAAATTCTCACAAAAAAGACTAAAGTTAAATTGAGGAAACAACTTGCTTTCCAATAATAACTTTGTAATGGTATAAGACTCTAACTTGTTTCTTTTAGCAACTAATTAATGTAGTTTTGGGCTATTAACCAATGTACAAACTGTTATATTTGCACAAAATTTACAGAATAAAAATACCAATCTTTGTCTGACAGTACCTGAATCATTCCTTCAACCTACACTCTTGGTATGTTTATATATTGCGCTACATGTGCGCAAATCTCTCATAACAATCCCAACAAAATCCTGCAGGTATGCATAGTATTAAATTATCATAAGGTGTGAAACGATTTCTTTCCATATGATTAAATGTACAATCACTGCATGCCTCTCTGTGACATTCTTCAATTTCTGATTTCTTTTGTCTCCATCCTTCAACTAATTCATCACTGCGATATGTGGCGTAATACTTTCAACCTTTCAATTCGGGACACTCATATTGCATAATCCAATTCGACACCTAAGCGCTGATTACACATTACGTCTACTCATGTTGCGCATGCGCATTGCATGCGTGTTATAAGACTGCAAGTTAAAAGTTTGGTTACGTTCGCTTATTATGTGAATTCAGACAACGCGCGGATGATTTAACCGAGTTGTAACATCTCCTAACCTCACACGACTCCAAGGCATTATAATATGATGTGAAGAAGATGAACTTTTCGCAATGTGTTTGCGTCGAGTTCAAATTCACGAGGAGTTTCGGTTGAATCATTTTAATAACCTCAATCGGGCTTTGTCAGCTACATGAGTGTAAATGATTATATAAAGAGTGAATATATAGAATAAGTATAATGAAAAGTTGGCGTCAAGGGAATAATTTATTTTTTACTTAAACTTATAAGCATAGCAAACACTATAAATAACACAATAACTAACAACTGTGGGCTTATTTTAATTTGGACTTTAATAGAGGAAAATCAAAGTTATATTGTTTTTAACAGGTGCAATTTGCAATTAATCGCTATTGAAACTGCTTAGAGTTCTTCAACAATGGTGGGTTAAGTTTAGAGTCAGCTCACATCGGAGACCTGGGTTCGGTTCCCGGTTGAGGTGGTGGAACCCAATTGGGTGACAATGATCTGCGAGATTGAAAAAGCAATAATAATAATAATAGAGACTTTTATTTGGTATTAGTGTTAATCATGGACATCAATTATAGACGGACTTCTAAACACTCTTGAAAATTGTTAGTTTAATATTTATTAAATTTAGAGTAACGGGTATTTACTAAAGTTATCATTACAGCAATATATAGAGCATTTCATATTTGCATTGTTTTTACTGGTTTCTTGTTTGGCATAATTTATATACATATATATATATATATATATATATATAAGAAATAAAAAAAGAAACTAAAAAGCTACGAAACGATGCTCTATTGAAAGAGACGGCAAGTATTGCAGGTATAAAAGTAGGAACGAAACCAAAACAATGATGAAATAAAACTTTATTAATTAATCTGTTCAAATTACTGATGCAAAGTGATTGTGATATTATAAGTTATAATAAATATCAAGTTACATGTACCTAACCTATAAAACGCATCCAATATTCTCGGCACGTCTGCACGAATATAACGATAGCATACCGCAATTGATACCAACTCCAAAACAGACACGTGATATTACATACTTTATGCCCAGCTACAATGTAGAAGAGTACATTTGGAATGCGTGTTTGTTGCAATGCGTGCGAGTTGTTTTCCTCATTGTTTGCCCTACGCGTGCTTTGCATACAACTCTAACCCAATACAGGTATCTAACATTCGAGCTCAAGTGTCTAAAGACTCTGGAGGTGTACTTAGGTGCATCGGACGTTCCTAACTGTTGTCAATTTGCTGCCGATATGTGTAATTTCAGAGAAAAGCTGGACGTGTAATTGACTTGGGGAACTAGTACCGAAAGATATATGAAAATTACTACGTGGAATACGTACTTCACGGCATGTCTATAGCAAATGGCGGAATATGAAAGAGATCCGAACGGAAGTCATTTCTCAACAATAAAGCGGACAGGTTCGAGTCACATTACTAGAAGTGTAATCACTCAAGTTTAGAGCTCTTTCAAGTCGCTTTCTGGTTCGCCTCGCAATGGACTTTAAATTTTGTAAGAATCCTTAAAGCGTAAACAATTTAGAGCTTTACAATCCGCATTATTTTCGCTCTTCTACGAATTTTGAGCATCGTGCTTATCTCGGTAGACGTAAAGGTTGTCAAGTGCCGCTGCAGGTACTCAAGCAACAAGAAGTACGTTAAAAGTGTAAGCATCCAGTATTGTACTAGTTCTGTCAAGATGTTGAGAGTTAGGAGTAGTATTTTACAGTCATGGTTGTTAAACGTGCAAAGGATGAAAGCAGATTGTGTTTATGATGTGCATATTTGTTTTTTACAGAGTGCCTAGAAATTTAAGAAATTTAATTAATTTATTTATATCTGCAGAAATGCAGAGTTGGTGTATCTTTATACAAATCCGCTGATTTAAGTTATATTGCAATTAAATTTTAAATGCTTTAAGATGGAAACTGATTCTTTGTTTATCTACTTTCTTATAATTTTTACAAATCTTTGGTAACTTTCTTGGTTAAAAAGTTATTCAAGTTTTTATTGAAAATTAACCTTAAATAAAAAGTAAGCTCGTCGAAAAAATGTTACTATTGTAAATTTAATTATCAGTTATTGTATATTAATAAATAAATTTAAAACATATAAAGTTAGCGTCACTTATTATATTATTGTTTAATTTGAAATGTCGTAAAACTAGTTCCGTATTTAATCTACTTTCTTATTAACTTTGCAAAAATATTGCTTGCTTGAAAAATGATTCAATTTTTTCATGTATAAATAAAAGGTAAATAAACAATAATTAAAAATATTGATTATTGTTATTAGCAAAACAAATTGCACATGTTTTAAACTAAAAAGTAATACCTAATGAAATTCTAAATGAAATTTTATAGCATGGATATATTATTTGTTACTCAGATGTTATTTTAATTTTCATACCGTGTTAACCTGAATTTGTAAGATACAGCAGAAAGATACATTTTTAATTCATTATTGTATGCAGCAATAATTATTATTGATTTCTGCATTGTAAATATTCCATACACGTTTCTAATTGTTGTTAAGTACATTATGTTAGTGAAACAATTGTCTAATCGTTTTATTCCAGCTATAATGTACAGTAATTAATCAGTAGAGGTTAATTAATTACACATGCACTACTATGATGTCTTATTTTTATAATACTACTCAGTAACCCAGTCACTACGAATAGACAGTTATAGGATTAAAAACAACTAAAGCGGTTAAAAAGTAATCAATGTAAAGTGAAATACAGTTAGTAATTTCCACTATATTTACGTATTTTACATACCTATGACATTAACTACACATTCCAAGCTATATAATTACTCTACTATGATATTTGTCAACTTTAACAAATATTGGAGTGAGGCGTTAAATTCGCAGAATAATTCGAACCCATCCTACAAACAACAATACGAAGGAAGCTCCAAGAAACATATGCTTTCGACGAACAGTTGTGAATTATTAATGTACTTCCTTATTTTCAACTTGTCATGCACACGGATTGCAATTCAGAATCATGCAAGCCATTAAGAATCTTATCGTGCTTGAAGGTTATCAACTTTTCTCCCTTCCTCTCTTTTTTTTTATTACTTTGTTTAATTATTTCTAGTTCTTGTAAAACAACTAATTAAAATGTTGTGAATGGCACTAGAAGTATTTATAATGAAGAGATGGAAGTACAACCTAAGACATAAGAGATAATCAAATTGATTTTCCTGCACCATACCTACAGATGTCGCCACCATGCCTCGTACCAAGATGCAAAGATGAAGTAAGTAATTATTTAAAATATTAACTTTGATTGGAATCTAGTAATATTTATTGCAATTGGTAGCCCATTTATTTTTGATATGTTGTTTGGTGTCATAGCAACATTAGTGATGGTTTAATGTCATTGGCTGTCAAATATTTTTCCGTTCGAATGTGCTATTTTTTGCTCCAAATCGACAGATATAAGCTGATATAAGTTTATCGATAGGGCTATATAACATTCCCATTCACGCCAAACAATTTTCCACTTGCCAATCACGCGAAAATCGAAAATCAGGTCTGAAAATGTTCGAAAATAAATAACTGCAAGTAGAAGTGATTAAAAGGTAGAAATTTTTAAGTTCCTTAAAAGTATAAAAATTACATATCGAAAAGACACCATTTACCACACGATCCTGGTATTGAATTGTGGTTACATACAATACGATTTCCGCACTCATTGTATCGAAGCGTTGAGATGTCGCCACTATCGTAACAATGACATGTTCAGACATGCTCTCATGTCGTCAACTTTCGTTTTTCCTAAACGCATCGAATTAATAAGTCACGTTTCTAACATCGCATCGCAATAACTGCGAGATTAATTGTTATCTAACGTGTTCATCTCGACGTCGTGGGCTGAGCGATGAGTGATGCAATATCTATATCCAATCTATAGATCCTAATGCCCACACGAATGGCGCGCCATGTCGTTCGCGAGTTGCTTGTTACACGTGGCTGCTGCAGTGAGTTTATTCGCATGTGCGTTATGTGCTGTGCTCGTGAGCATTATGCAACATTACGTAAAGGAAAGGGAAAGTAGTCCGCGTCCCGCATTCGGAACTCTGCCGGCACGACTCTTCCGGGCGCGAGCGCAACCGGCACATGACCCACAATATCCGTGCGAAACCGCTCATAATCGTAATTATGCTTGAGTGCGACGGCTCGTTGTAGCTCGTTGTACGATGCTGGCGAATGGTGGAGCATGGCGGGTAATTTATTGCATTTCAAAGCACATTAATTCTTTATGTCACCTTCAAAATTGTCGGAAATTGTTGATTCTGGAAGCAATGCAAATAGATTTATAGTCATCTTATTATTACTAGCTTTATCATTATTACTAATGATACTGTTTCGGTTGCGTAAGTCCGACGCATGCCGTGTGATGACCCTTTTGGGTTCCCGGTTGCTACAGTTGAGGTGAATTGGACTCCACTCCAGCCTTTGCCTCCAAAATCGATCAAACGATAGGACACCACTTGTCCGTATTTATAATAATGGATGTGACACTTACTCGTTCTATTGCTGTCGAGATACCATTCCTGGCATCTTAATCTTTACGTGCCACAAGTCACATGTGCGCATGTACATCAATTTCAACGCTACAGTACTATTCTTGTAATGGTGGTGTTAATATGAATATTGATTGCAAGTAATTTAAGCAAATTCAAATTTCGAAGATTCAAATTATGTCACGTTGGAAAACAATTCCCTCAATTTAATTACTGTTTAATTAATAACACTAGAAACAAGTTGTGATATTATTCTTCCATTGGTATGGTTTTTTTAAAAATATTCATAGAAAGCAGAATTATTATAAATTAAATTAAACAGATGGTTTGAATTTGGATGGATGTGGAACTACTTAGATACTGATCAAATGTTCAATTCTCTTTCTGATTATTTTAACAGAAGTTATTTAGTGTTTCATTGCAAATTGAGTTAAAATCATCTTGGATCCACTAAACCACATACCGTTTAATTATTAAGTAGTGATAAAAAATAGTGCAATTGTATGCGTGTTGTTAATTTCGTTCCACTCCTAGTATATGTCACTAATTTTAATAAAATCAAAGAGGCGACAAAGAGCGACAGAGTACTTACTCTGCAATTTGAAACTTTGAATTGATTCTATATACTCTTTGAATATCTTTACAGAATACAAATATCTTTTGTAGTCCAAGAGTTATTCACTTTTATGTCATAAATTTGATTACAAAATGCAAAACTAAGAAGCGCTTACAATATTAATGATGTTTCCTTAGAGAATATGTTTAATTCAGATGTAATATCTTGTAAAAATGAAGCACTCTTCTGAATAAAGCAGTGTCTGCATTAATTGCAGTTTAATGTCATATGCAATTAATTTCGACTCGCATGCTTCTTTTAACAATTTAATATTCTTATCAGTCTTATTTGTACGTTTTAATTAACAAACCACTGCATTGTTAATTGAAAGATTGCCTGTAGTGTCACGTGCCATGAAGATAACGACTTAAACGCTCCTTTTTTCGGTCGCATTAAACAAAGCAACATGCTTAGAAAGTGCATTGTGTTATAATAAACAGCGAAATAAATGCAACCTTTTCGATGCTTACGAGTTATTAATGAGACTGTGAAACAATCCATTTTGCTCGCAAATTATTTATTTCTGTTACAAAATGTATAGGCTATTTTAAACAGCTACAATGTATTTCTTAAAATGTGAATAATAATGGTTTGATTTTAAGTTTAGTTGTTATATGTACATGTTTGGTTGCCTATAGTTTCACCAATACTTTATACAATGAAAACAGTTGTTCCAGCATTTTTTTCTGAGACATTCTTAGTTTTTACTGCATGTAACTAGAAAACACACTATTTCTTTGATTTTGTTAATATCTAGTGACAACGAAATTATCCAAAAAGGTGAAGTAATAATTTAAATAAATGCACAAATGTTTTCTACTTGCGCCGCTAGCACCACTTCGGCAGATGACGTCAGAAATGCCAACCCAACAAATCGGTTAAGTTTGGTTTACAATAATTTTTCAAAAATTAATTATATTCAAACACTGCAAAAATTTGGAAGCCTTTATAATAAAAACGATCAGTGTATTTCAATATTTACAACGTTTTCATGAGACGTTGTGATAATGGTATGTCGTAAAATTAATAATTTGATAAATATAAAAAAAGAAAATATTATCAATAAATTTTATGATTTCCTCAAATTGCAATTGCAAATTATTATTAGTCGAATCGAGGAAGTGTGTTTTTATTGTTGATTCTTGGCATTATCATTGTATTTTCACGGTAGCTCAATATAATTTCAGAGGTGAAATATTATAGGAAGTTGTTAATATTGTTATCCACTTTCGTCTTATAGTCAATGCACATGAAATTACAGTGTGATGTATTAAGATGGATTTATCCTACGTGAAAAGTAAATGATTTATTGACAAATAAGGTATATTTATTATATGGATATCGTAAACTACCGTTTATAACATTATTGTTGTTTATTACAAAGAATCCAAAACTCTCTACATTACTTTTGATAAACTAATTAAGTATCGTTTATAAATACATTATACCTTTTTAGTTTGATTAACACAAGTGTTAATTGAAGTCTGAATTTTCTTTCAAATTCGAATTTAGGTTGAATCTATCAAATCATTTTATGTTTATTTAGTGAACAATGATCAAAGTTAGTCGGCCTCTTGATTTCTCTTATCTTTATGTTTAGTGAAAGGAATCAATTAATTTATTTCGTAAAATGATTCAGAATATAGAATTAATAGTAAATCTTTTATTCTTTATTTTATACATTAATTTTGAATCGATATTTTTGATACAAACTATAAACGCTAGTAGCTGAATAGATGTGCAACATATAAAAATTAATTATATATTTAATGCTTTAGCGTAAATAAGACAAATCGATAAAACAATAAGAAAAGTAGAGTCGTATTGGGAAAATCATACTTAATTATGTAAACTTTATTTTCATACAATAAAAATAATATTTGTGAGCTAGACTTGCATAATTTATTTAAACGTTGAAATCAATACATTTTAACAAATTATGTTTTCACATATATGTAATTCTCAGTTACAATTAATAAATTATGAGAATAAAACTTAATTTTAACACTTACTAATTAAAGTATCGTTCGTTAAATGTCGTCATTAAGTGTTTAATATTCATTATGTTGATAAACTGAATTATGAATGATTATAATGAATTCTGTAAATTCATATTTAGTAAGTGTATGGTTAAGTTTTATCTATACAATAATACTTGATAATTATTCATTTCTATAACATTTAGGCTTCAGTGAAGCAGGTAACGTTATATAAATGAGTAAGTGTTTTAGTCAGTATAGTTTTATCCACATAATGAATATTAAACAGTTCGTAACCACAGTCAACAATACTTTGAATTAATAAATTACAATTACGGATGTTCGTCCAAAAATAAAAAGTGAAACTGAAAACCGTTGGATTTGGCACATCAAAATTAGTCAAGTGCGCTAATTTAATTTCGATCGAATATTTACTGCTGCACATGATGAATGCAACAACGAAAGTAAAATGTACAAGCACAAACAAGCAAAGTCATAAACTATAATACGTATCCATTTATTTGCTCTTGCAATGACTTCTGATTCACTTTATTCATATAGAGGCGAGTTGCTGCTGCAACTTCCTACTTGTTACGTGCCGACAATAAACGTTTTATTGCTCGTCCACCGCGGCCACAGCGCTCTTAAGAAGCAATAAAAAGATTTTTCTAGATCCTGTTCCTGGAAGAAGATTGCTTGTCTTTCGCTGGCTCGAGTAAACACACATCAAATGCAACAAGTAGAATGAAAACTCAGAAATGTGATATACTCATATTAGACGGTATACAGGGTATTATTTTTCATGCTGTCTGTTTTAATATTAAATTACAGGAATGTACAAGAGCGAGCAATTTTACAGAAGATGAAGACGGAGAAAAGTTAAGAACTGCATACCTAAGGATATTGTTAAAAATATTAAATCACTAAAATATGCAGTTTTTATCGCAAACACGTTGCAAAGTATTTGTTTTGAAAGAACTTATGCATATAAGAATGTCTACAGAGTGTTCGTTTTTATGTGAAGAATGTAAACAAGGTTATTATTGTTTAAAATGGAAATTTATTGGATTAAGCGAAAAGGAAAAATAATTCAGTCGTGTTAGATTTATTAGTAATTTTTGAAAAGCACATTTAATAACGTCTCATTGAAAATAGAAAAAAGACAAATAATTTAGACATTGCTTATGTCAAATTAGAAAATACTAATTTGAATAGGACGGAGGTGAAAAGACTACAGATGCAATGGAATCCAATTAATATTGATAACTGCAGAAGGAGTCTTTTAATCCTCACTATTTGCTTCTTGTATGCTTCTCGCATTGCGAGCCAAGGTGTGTTTGCATTGGCATGCCACGCCAGTGCCGACAATCGCATCCCTTTATCTCACAACTGCAATATGTATAGCAACATGTAGTAAATCCTCTCTTTGCAATGACAATATTTAAATACTGTTCATACATTCGTATTACCTGATATTTGTTCCTGCCTGTTTGGTTGCATGCGTCAACAGAGCATGCTTCCACCGACGTGTCTCTGGTTTTTCGCTTCTGGGAGGATCGCTTAGCCGCCGCTCATGCCGCTCCTCACACATCGTCGCATTATGTGCGTGCGATGTTATCTTTGTGTAACCTACACATGGCCCACAAACATCTCTTGGAACAGGAAGCGACGCCGTGCGCATTTCGATCAGCACGTCGCAGCGCTTGACGAAATCTCCGAGAATTGAGTGAATGTGCAGGAATTTGCTGGAGTTGAGAATTCATGCGAGATCAACATGGGAAGAGAGGTGTTATTGTCTTGGAACACTAAATTTAATTATTTAGTTCCCAAGCACATTTTAATGTTGTATTGAAACCTCAAATTATTAGAAACAATTATTTAATCAAAGAAATCAT
>JAODIE010000007.1:6876678-6927784 GCA_027575565.1 Diploeciton nevermanni
AATTTTTTAATTGGTTTGCATTTCTGGTATAAAGTTCTCAATTAAATACTCTCAGGTATTTTAATGACCATAAAAGTCAAGTGAACAAAACGCATGCAACATCCGGTTTGTGCGATCACCTCTCAGATTCGTGGAAACATGCTAAAAGGCACGTCTACAGCATGCAACTGCACACCTCAAGTACATTACATGCAGCAATCGAATACTTTCGATGGCGCAACCTCATGCACATTAAGAAGCGAGAAGGAATTAGAATACATTTGGAACTTTAATCACACTGTATGTTTTATTATAAAATATACGACAGATAATGATGCATACACTTGAGAAAACGTGTTTAGTATGAATGATTCGCGTGCTTTCAACGCGTACGGAACAAAGTGTTGTTCATTGTGTTGTTTGTTGCAGTTGTGAATAAAATATCAGTGAAAAATCCCGTTTGCTGTGACTTCATGCTTTTCGGAAGCGGAGAAGGCGATGGTTGGGAGCGTAAATACCCGACACATTTCCAAGGTCAAGTAATTGACGTTTAATAAGTGTAATGAAGTGTAATGCAACTTGGGCAGTGGTAGCAAACTACGCGGAACAGCTTTTCTTATTTTATAGGTTTTTATTTTATCCCAAAAATCCACCAAATTAGCACCTGACTTTTGTTGGCAGATTCTTAAACTAGAAATCTCACAGATTTAAAACCGGAAATCTTCCCTAACCAATTTCTTATGACGTGTGGGTCTTCCTGAAGTTGTGTTTTTAGGAGGATTAATGTTTGTAATTCACAATATCTAGATTAAGAAATTTTTTTTCGACATTTCACATTAAAGCTTTGTTGTTATCTGAGAAAAGAAATTGAAGCTACAAGGATTTTTTAAAAATCTTTTATATTTGTCATATTAATTGTTGATAAGAAGCAAAATATGGTTGATTTTCAGTTTTAGAATCGGTAATCAAGTGCCTGATTTTCATTGGCCATTGGTTAAACAGTATTATTTATTATCATTCGAGAAATGTGTCTGCTATTGTATATGCAAGAAATTTTGCATTATTAAATAGAATCAGATAATTGTTTATTTGATTTAAACGCTAACATCCTCTTTTATGGTAATTTATATATAAATTGTACGTGGAAAATTTTGTTTAGTTTTCATACATTAAACTGACATTAAATTTGCGGTTTCTGACACAAATTCGAATTAAATTACATATATTACTTTTATCTAACTACGTTAACACCCTTTAATTTGTCATAAATATCAAGTTAATCATTAATTAAACCTTTCAAATTGATTTATATTTAATTTTCAAACGTACACAAAGTTGTATACAATCAGTTGATAGTTTATGGAGATGGAATGTGCTTGAATAGCAATTAGAAGGTATAATCTTTAAAAATAATTTATTTTAATATTTTTTAAAAGGTTTCATTTAAGTTGTAATGTTGTATATAAATGTGTAGGTGTGGAATCTTGCAACACAGATTTTCAACCAATTGAGTTGAAATGTAGTTTTAATGACAATGTACGACCATTACAAATCTGGTATGACAAAATTTACAAGATGGTGGACGAGTTGATTACGATACAATTCTTACAATATGGGTATTTAATTAATGAAATAATTAATTTTTTTATAAATATTTATTTATTTAATAAAGCACGTCAAAAAATAAAAGCTTGTCGTGAGATTTAAGTACTCGTATTGACATAATTCGAAAATTTAAAAAATTAATTTGTTTGTTTTTCTACGCAAATAAATCTTTTTACTTATTCTTTTTGAAGCATTTAAATGAAAGTTTGTTAAATTTTTATTTTTTATCACCGTTGTACTGTAAAAATATAAGTTAATTTAAAATTAATTACAGATAATCAATACAAAGTTATAAAAGTGTTCAGCAGGTTTTAATTTAAGTGTCTTACAACACTTCATATTTTATGAATAATAAATTAGTCTTGCCGCTTCATTAGGTATTATTAACATTGATTTAAGATCACAAGTTCAATGCGTTTTATTCATGCACTCTTTTCAGACATTTCCGACGTGGGTTTTGACTCTCTTTCACTCAGCACCGTGAATGCAAGAGTTTTAATTGGTAGAAGATAAAAGCTACTGAGCAGCGCAGACCTCGGAAATCTGTCCCGTCCCGAACTGGTTAAGTTGTAATGCATACCAAGTTGCTTAACTTTCAAATGAAAGATATATTCAGTTGTAACCAGTCACCAGTTTAAATTAAAGTTATTGTAATTCATAGAGCGTACTGCAATCATGTTAGATGCCAACACCGTACTTGAGTATCAACTACTAGAGTTATTAACAGTTATTAAGACTGAATTCTGTGAGATCATATATTGAATGTGCCACCATATCACTGCTACAATCGCGACGACTTACCGACTGTGCTACGAAGCGGGGCAAGCCAATTTAAATAATGTTTATTTACAATTTCATTATGGAACTCATTATACAATCAATAAAAGAATAATTGAGTAATCCGTGTACTTACAATGTATTAATATACATATTGTTCTATGCAATCGTTGATAGTTCAATTAATTTAAAATATTTTTTCAATAGGTAGAAATAGGTTAAAAAAAGAACATATTTTGAAATTCATTAAGAATATTAATTGCTTTATTAGTTTATTGGTCTAAGAGCTTAATACTGTGATGATATGTGACTGGATGATTGTCGCATATGTAAATGCATTACGTGCTTCACATGTGGGTGCCCATACAAGTCATGAATAAAACATGCGCTGTTTATAATCGACAATATTTCTCCGTGCTAGCGTGTAACTCCAACGACAGCATGTGCTTCTGTTCAAGAGATACCAATTTGTTCTTTATTATTTGATCCAAATTCATGTAGCAATTGATTTCCAAAACTATTGACTATATTAATTTAATTAACCTAACTATTTAAGTGTAATAATTCTTAATGATAATGACTAGAATCACACTCTTTTACTTTCAGCGAACCGAAAATTCAAGCGACAGAAATAATAAATGCATAATTTCTAAACTAATTCTAAATGACTTAGGAATGACTGTACTTTATTAGTTTAATTTGTTCTCGAGCTTCTCAGGCATTCAGCTACGATGGCTTAACGCATTTACGGAAGACCAAAATGCTGTTATGAAAAGGTTACGAGATGATGTTCCACATTCCCAGTTGCTAAGCGTCATTAGCAACGCTCATAAAGTGCGAGCAAATATGGATTTAGACGTTTGATGGGCTTAATGCTCATTGCTCAGTGCACACTAAGTGCATCTAATCCTAATGTAGTAGAACTTTTACAGTTTTAATTGTGATAGTTGTTCTTCTCTAATACGTTTTTCATTTAATAATTAGAAGTATATATTTTTTGGAATTATTTGTTGTATGAACATACTTTAAAATATTAACCACATTTTGAACCAATTGGTTCCTAATCCTACCTGTTTCTTATAATTTTTGTTTATTCCTATGAAAATCGTATATTTGTCGTACACTTTAGGCTTTATTATTCAGTACTTTATTTTTTCCTGAGGAGCCATTTCTCTTTGTTTGGACAGCTCTGTTTTTAAAACAACAAAAAATGGATTGTGGCTAGAAGCTATTAAATACAATTCACAATAAAACACAATATCTGTCCTAACATTTACATATTTTAATGTGGTAATATTTTGCACTATGAAATTCTAATGATATTTAAGTTGCTTATAAGTAGCTTATCATTTCATACACAAGTTCTAACTATGGTATTTTATTCTTTTCATTAATCATCTATTTCATTAGCCATCAGTAGCAGTAGTAATATTTGTTACTCATGCTTCTGACTTTTGTTCAAGATGCGGGTTAATAATTATAAGCATAATAAGTTACTAACTAATATACTAAATAAATTATTTCGAGATGTATTCAAATGCAAACTATAAGTACGATAACTAATATCTATACCTATACATTTAGTTAATTAAAGGCAATAGTTTTTTCTGTTGACTAGATGAACGACTAGATTTGTGTTTTTCATACTGATTAAGGTATTAATAACACAAGTCGAAGGTATCGGTGAATCCTTCAATTGTGATTTCAGAAGATGCAAAGTGTTGATCTTCAGGTGAGGGGTAATAGTTGTAATAAAACTGATTCTGTAATTAATATTGTAGTTTGAATGTGGTTTGCTTAAACCGACAGACGTCTGTATAGTTAGATTACTTACATTTTGAATGTCATTGTAGTCTGCTAGTAAATCTTGTAGTTTTTGGATGTAATCGATGGCATATTGGAGTGTTTTTACCTTGCTGATACGTTTACCTCTGGAAATACAATTGCAATAAGTATGGATATTGATTTGATTATTATGCATATACATTTCATAAATACATTTCTGATACTTAACATTTATTTAATTTGTGTTATTATTTGATGTTGTCTGGTTGTTTCATTTCCTAGTCTTGTTCTTTCTTTCAAAGACTGGAATAAAGGTTGACGAAGTCTGCTTAAAATCATTGCAAGAGCAAAACTAATTGGCATAGAATGTTTAAGCATTGTTTATAGCTTGTGAAATAAGTAAGTAGACTCGAATTTCTAAGTGGCGGGTTTAAAATTTTCTAAACGGCATTCAAAAGCAGACAGGTGTGATATTTTTGCTCATGTCTATTTTAGACCTTCAACTGCAGATAAAATATGTTTAACTTTTACTTTAAGAACAACAATTGAATTGATAATTGTTATTTGTTATTTTTGGTGGGTGCTGCAATCATGCCGGATATCGACACCGTAGTTGACTTTCCTTCCACGATACGGCATCAACTACCAGGGTTATTAGCAATTATTGGGACTGAATTCTGTGGGAGCATATATGGTATTGAATGTTTCTCCAGCAGGATTTGAACCCGTGTTCCCCGAATATACACCTCGTGGTAACAGCTAACAATCAAATCGTATTAACCTATTTAAATAGATAGCTTTCTATTTAGAAAGAAACATGATTGTTTAACAACAAAGACAGAATAATGTATCGTTGAGTGTAATTACGAAGTAATCTTTTTCAGTAGGTAACATGCCGAAAACGTTCTGTTAAGTGCATTTTAGTCGTGTAAAATTTTATTAACAAAACGACAAAATGCGATTTGATACTAATGTGCCAATAATGTTAATAGGATGAAATAAACTTGCAATCAATTTTAAAAACCTTTAAAAAATCAATTCTTTAAATTTAATTTTGTTTATTGCCTGCTATTGTTATAATTAAATTTCGTAGATTTTGTTTAATTTCTTTCATTTGCAAAAATGTAATTTTCTGTTTAAACTCTTCAGCCATCTCTTATCAACTAATCCCATCTCGATTTCATCCTTTTGCACATTGCGCATCTTTCAAATCTTCAAACAAAAAAAGATCGCAAGAAGATCTAAATCTTTTGTCCTCATGTCTCGCCTTTTTACAAAAGCCGCTTTGTCCATTGTGTAAATTTCACAATCTTGTCATACTTCATGCAAAAAGCCTCTCATTCTGCTGATAAATATTATAAAGTGGAGCCGGTCAGGGAACTTAAATCAAGCCACAACACAACTTATGACAATCTCCATATTTTCTTCCACATTCTACTCGTCTCTAACAATTCTAGAATAGTCACAGCCTCACAAGTACTTTACCTGTTGTTCTCAAATGGTACAGCTTTGCGCAGTCGGATGAACGCACTGTTTACAGCCTGCACCCGCCGCCGCTCACGCGCATTCCTCTTGGCGACAACCTGTGGCGGCTTGTCCTTATGCGGCACGTGAATATGCTTCCCCGATGGCTTCTCACCTCCCGGAGCCTGCTGCAGGCTCTGATGTCCGCGGCCATTCATCTCACGTAATGGTTCCGCATGCGTCGGCGTCGTGTGCAATGACAATGGCAGTGAAGATGACACCGTCGAGGGGATTCTATAACGCGTGTCTTCTGCATTACCCATCTCGCCAAAAAGCTCTTCGTGCACATGCCACGGCGCATTGAGACACGTCATCTTTATTTATTTACACGAGTAAAGATTCAAAATCTTGAATTACACTTTTACACCCGTAGGCCTATTGAGTTACTCATTTTCTGCACAATGAAGTTCTATTTAAACGTTGTCAATCGTGAAAATAGTATTAATTGTTGTAGAAAAGCGTCGAATATCAATAAAACTTTATGTATTTTTGGTAGAAAAAACACTTTGTGAGTGGCTTGTGACTTCTTTGACTGTTTTGCTTCGACTGAACACAAGGCGGTATCATATCAACGCACCACGGATGGTTTTTATAACAAATTCAGCCGTCTGAAAGTGTAAATTGGTTCGGAACACCCGTATGCACCTGGACGCGTGCAAGGACTGCAAAGCTGATAGCGATAGCCACTTCATCAAACTCCTCCTTTTTGGTAATAAGTTATCGCGGCACGCGTCCGCCGCTGATATTTTCAGCTGCTTATGAAATCTTCTTTAGGATTCAATGCATAATAGACGGTGTTAAAAGTGAACATCGGTTCGTTCGAACAATATGATTTGTTCTGTTGGTTTACTGCCCTAGTGAGTGTGGGGCAAAATTAATAATCGTTTAGTCATTTTCAGTTGGTGCGTTTGGATGCTTTTTCTTACCAGCTTCCTGGAGTATAGACAGATGTTTTTTCATGAAGTAGGTAGTTAAATAATGCGGATATCATCACGCCTGCCGTGAACCTCAACCATAATTTCATAATCATGGTGGTCATGAGTCAAGGAGATTCCTCGATTATTCTTATTGTACATCTGGGGAAATTTTAATTGGATGTATGGAATATCCAGAAATTTTAATACAGAAATTCTTGTAAGATAATGAATGTTTCTAATTTGTTTAGGCACAAGTTGATTAGTATTAGGTATATTTTAGATTGTAAAATTGTTGTAATATTTTATTACAAATTTATATGATTTATTGCGTTTCAATTAATATTGGGATAAGTTAATGAACAATTTGAGATAACAGCTCTCTCTTACATGCGAAAAAACAATTTAAAATTGAATGACTATTCATTAATGGTTTTCTACATTCTTCTCTTCAAGAACATAACAATTTGACTTGACGCAGATAGAGGGCGCTTTTCAAAAATTAAAAATTGCAGCGCTATTTTATATTTGTAAATTGAAAATAAATCAATAAATGTAAATATCAACTATTTAAGTATATAAATTGCTTAATTAAATTAAATGTCTATCCATTTGTTTCATTTGACTAAACAATATTGAGTTATCAAAGTTAATTGCAAAACAGCCCATCTCATGGCGATTAACTGTTTAAAAAAATAATGAAATAAAGAATAGATACAAATATCTGTAGTTCTATTAAATTTACAAGTTTGTGTTTTTTTATACATACAAAACACGTTCTAGTGCAAGTATTTAGTACGTAAACATTTTTAGAGCGCACTGCAACTATGCCGGATACCGACACCGTACTTTCCATTACTGCTCGCTCAGTAGCTGAACCGTTTTTCTGGTCGCTAGAATGCAGACTCTCAACTTGGTTTCAAACTTCATCGCTCCCAAGAACGGAGTTGTTAACGGGGATTGAACCTGCGACCCACTGACTTGTAACCCAGCGCGCTGCTACGTTAATACTGAATCAATTATCAGGCCTATCAACAGTTATTAGAAATGAATTTGGTGGAGGTATATATTATATTCTAAATATTGCAACCCGAGGCTCCAACACATGCACCTCATTGTCACTGTTACAATCAGCCGGCTTACCAACAGAGCTTCAAAGCTTTTTAAATTTGGAGACTAAGATTATTTTTATTGTGTTGATTTCTTTTATCTGTGCTCTTATGTGTCGGGTGCCTTCTAATATATTCTCTTATCCTGATGTATATTAAGACATGTTTGCAACGTTAAAATTATATTGATTTTAGACATAGTTTTGGAGTTATAATTAGTTTGGTAATACTTGAAGTATATTGTTAATTAGATTAGTATTAAAAATAATTGCAAAAATAAACTAGTGCTATCTAACTGCACAAAGCCAAACTATATGACATGCAAGCAAAGTAAAATGTAGAAAGTTAGGAATAAATATTAGCTAAGCTAGTAATATTTACATTTTATTTCTGCAAAGCATAGAGGTCGATAGTGACCAATGATCAAATGCGTGCAGACGAAATGCTACTTTTTGTAAACCTTATGAGTATAGGCTTAATTTTATTGTTCCATAGCACACATCCATGTGATTGTTAGTGCTAAAATTATATTTATTCAATTGCAAATTAGGTGACTAAATAAAAACTCCTTAAAAGAAATCGTCTAGTACAGACAAAAAAGAACGGTATATTCGAGGCATGCGTAGGTAAAATAGACCGGCTACGTCACGGGGGCAGGCCGGATAGAAACGGCAACTGCATATTTAGTTCATCCCTCCCTCAAACTGCTGCCTCCGCATGTCGTCTTTCAACATCTATAGGTTTCCACTGCGTGCAACAGAGATCAACAGCCTCTGCCGTCCGGGGGTGGTAAATATTCCATCTTGCGCATATTCAAATCTCGAATCTGCGCGCATAGAGATGCTGTGACTTTAACACCGCCCCCTTAAAATATCGATCACTTTATATATCCATAGCAACGTATTCGCCGACCTTTTTTGCAATCATTTCCATAAAAGACGAAAAGGAAACGCGTGCACGGAAGGGAAGCGCGCACCAACGCCGGCGCGGAGCAGCCTCCACACCTCCACGTCCAACATTATGCCAAGGCTCAAGACGCAGCCTTCGAACGACCAGGAACGTGCATGAGAAAGAGGCTGCGTCTTGTGCAGCGCCAGGATAGATTTGAAGCCCGGGGACGGAATTGAATGCATGCATGAATGAGACGGCATCGTTAGCGTGCGACCACCCCCCCCCCCCACCGAAGTAAATCCGAGTCGCAACGACGCAAAAACGGTTTAACCGCTAAGCACACATCACAAACACGAGTTTTGTCGAGTTAGTTTCTTCGGCGTCTTTTTCTGCAGCCGCAGCGAGTGGGTTTTTATTGTGTCATGGCGTCATAATGCGGTGGGGAAAAGTTCGTCGACGGTCGTTAAAGTTGTGACGGTTTTGTTTTCCTTTCGCTATTTTTACTATTGGAATTCCAATTGGTAATTGCGCATTGTATTTATTAATTTCAGCGACGAGGAAATAGAAATGGAAGGTGGACATGTATGTGAGCATTAGGCCAATGAGGGCGGTAAAGATGCAGAACGTGGTGGTTTTCAAATGCTTATCGTTACTGCTTACTGAGGGCAATTTTAGATAGCGATGCACATAAGCATAAATGTGCTCGGAACTTGTAGTAAAATCTAACCTTCAAATTTTATGATTATTTCTATTACTTTTTAACTGCAACTCTCGCATTCAAGCTGGAATTATCATAAACATTTTGACTCTAACACACTACCAACTCTAATTACCTTCAGCTATTATCAAAGTATACAAAGAAATAGTCTCAACCTTAGTTTTGGAAAGGAGCATAACCTTAATTTCAACATCTAAACGCGTTCAAACTCTTTGGAAAAAGATTCGAACTAAAAATAAGCTAGCTGTACTATTTCACTCTATCACTCTGTTTGTATTCGCATGAATTCAATCAATCTCTAAATATATCTTCAGTGCATGGTCTGGCATGTTATTGTCCAAAAGTGTTTCATTTACGTTGCTTTTATGCCAGCGCATGTACGCAGCGCGCGCGTTGCAATAAGTATAATGGAAATGTCTCGTATTTCTGTTTACTATTTCAACTGCATTTCGCATAACAACCCCCGTGCGAGCCCGATGCATAAGTGAAGCGGCAATCGGCCAGTTCACATACTGCGGATGTATGTGCTTGCAGACAGCGCGGATTTGCGCTGGACGACTGCGATTCCAGCCACGCCGCGATCGGGGGATGCCAACTGGCCACCTACGCCCGCACCCGTCAACCTATTCACCAGAAAGCAGGAATAGCAGACTTACACAGAGAGACACAACTATAGAGGGCATGGAGGAGGAAGAGAAAGGGGTATATCAAGCGTGTGGACAAGAGCATAAATTGGCAGGGCAATGTCTTGGAATATTTATTATTCTAATGTTGACTGGCTATAAGGGTGATGGAGGGAATGGACAGAGTGAGATGAAGGCAGGTTTGAGAAGAATCTGATGATTGCACTGAGTCACTGAATTAAAATTAGAGTGAAAATTAAGGCTTTTAATTGTGCTCTTAGCAACGTGAACAACAATAAATGAAGTGTCTTTATATTGTTTTATTTTACACCTGACATTAGAAACTTTTAAATTTCCATTAACTATCATCATTCATAAATTTAGATCTTTTATACTCATTTGGAAAAGTAATTGTATGATAATTGAACGTAGCTCGATGTAAAAATGAAAATGAGTTGAAGTTTAAATTTTAGATCTAATTTTAGATATGATCTCATTTGAAACATTTTACTGATGACTAAATAATATGGTATTATAAGAAATAGCGCAAAGGAAGAAACATGTCATTGTCGATAGTTAGAAATATAAAAAACAACATTTTAGGTTTCTATTCTTTGTTAAATTTTGCAATTCCAGTTGATTTTCTCTGCCATTGAGCCATTATTCATATTTTTTATATTCTTTAAGTTTTTTAAATCTACTTGGACTACTAAGGGGGACTTCTTAAATTATTTTAACTCTAGTAAATTTATGTGATTGAAGTTAATGTTCTAGTTGTACTCACCCTCTCAATTTGTATCCTCGTGTACTTTTTGCAGTTCCTCCCTCGGAAGGCGAGCGTATTTTATACATGCGCATGTTAACGCCGCGATACCTAAACGAATTTGTAAATTCTTTACGGCTTTCAGCATTGCTGAACATTGCACAGTAGCCATTGGCGGGTGCGGCGAAGCGTCGCAAGGGAACGTTTTCGAACGCACTCGACTGCAATCATGCAACATTAAAAATCATAGCGCCCCGCCGCGGTTTATGCTACATTACCCTTGTTGATGGCCTCGTTGCACTGGGAGCAACCCACTGAAAGACGTTGTAAATCTTAAAAATATTATTTTTACTGTGGGTTGGCAAAGACAAAAGAGGGTGAAGCATAAAATAAATTATGTTTCAAGTATGTTAAAGTATTTTATAGAATAAATTAAGCATTTCAAAAATAAAATAAAATGATTTATTTTTATAATATATAATAGAAAAGCAACAAAAAACAAATAAATGTCAATGAACTACTTGACTCCACTGTGTTGTCATTTTAGTTCGGCTTGCAATTCGGATACGCTCGGAGTGGTTTGACAGCATGACAGCATTTTTTTCCATATTTTTTGAAATAAATTTTCCGCAGAATAAACTGCACATGGAAATGATAATGTCAAATTGATTTGTTCTGTAATGTTTAGATTCTTTCTCATACAAACGTTTTGACTTTTTATTTTATATATTTAAATGGAAATATATAGATGCTTCCGGTCAAATTATTTTTAATTAAGATGAAATGTTTGTTAATGTTTGTGCAATGTCAGCAGAGTAGAACTCTTCCTGATATAACCTTTTGATAAGATGTTCTGGCAGTAATGACGTTAAAGCAATTTCCAAGTTTAATATCTCTTGATGCATAAATAACTATTCCATCCCTCTTCGTAGCACAAAGCCCCCGAATAATTCCAGTGATATCATCTTCGAGGGTGTTCCGCAGGCGTGAGCTAAGATGCACGTACATAAGTGGCGCTGAAGTTGCGCGCCAGCGCAAATCCCAAGACGTTTGAGGATTAATAATGAAAATTTCATCATTTAGATGTTCGCTCCTGCTTCCTGATCTCTTCCCACTCTCGCATCCCGCTTGCCATACAAAAAATTCGTTATTTTCGCATCTGGCGCTGCAGGCGCGCAAAAATGAAGAAATGGAAATGGCTGCAACGAGGGTTGCAGGCGGGCGGCGAAACACAATTAGAAAAATGTAATAATTGCTCGAAGTTGTGCAGAACTTGGCCGCCTCCATAATTGATCGCCTTATTAAAGATGAGTTAGCTCTTCCTTTGTCTGAATGCGCGCCGCCGCCGGCTAGGCAGACGCGCGTAGTTATGGCAACCTGTGCGCGCTTACTTGCAACAACTCATATCCTAATTGGGTTACCTACGTACATCTGCGTCGCTCGGCATTAGTTTGCGTTTATGTCTGGCTGGACGGCAAATTGCGCAAGGTGGATGCATCCGCATGAAGGCAGGACCGAAAATAGCTTTGCTCAAGGCGATTATAGAAATACATTTTGACGTAGGTACTATAGCTACTATACTAAACACAAAAACAAAACCTAAAGCAGGCTCACAATTGCCACATTCTAAAAACTGATTTCAATCTACTTTAACTTTCTGTTTCACTTCTCTATAGACTTACTAGTATGTTCACCAACAACAATGTTACTACCGCTCACTGATTTCCTCATTACTGCATTTCTTTTGATTTATACGCGAGTTTTATGTGTTATTGAACATGAAAGTAATTAAATATTTGCGCCCCAGCGTGTGCTGGACACGTCCACGCCGCGCGGGAGGCAAAAAGAGGGCGGCTGTCTGGACAAGAGGGTAGTTTCTCTAATGAACGCAGCTCACCATGTATTGCTTCGCCTTTGGTAATACATCTTAGACGGAAAGAAAACCTAGCTGTATACTGCCTGTTACCGGAAGAAAATAAACAAATGGTAGTAGATTGATCTAGAAGGAGAACAATGGAAGGTTTTCGGATTGACACTGTTTATTTGTGTAATGGTGGATACGCAGTGGATGCAAGAACAAACGGTCGCACGCTTGATCGCGAGGGGCGTGCAATGAGAGGGGTGAAACAAAGACTAAATTTGGCTAATATCCGAATCGCCTGGATGTGTGGGACGCGAGAATAAATTCAAGGCACCGAAAGAAATCGGCAATTCTAAATGTGTTTCTTGATAAGAGAACATTACAAGTGTGAACTAATATTGCATGTCTTGTGGAGTAAAACTATAACTTTTACTAAATATTCATCTTCAGTATAATTTTAAGGAATCTTACTGCTGAAGAGAGCAGCAAATCGAAAACGCTTTATAAATCAATACAATGTTATAGTTAAGTCCCATCTACATAATGAACATTAAATGTTTTTAATGTTTTACTACTTTACTTTTTTGACTAGTTTCAGCTTGTTGCCTGCAATACCTTTGTTGCACTTGATTACACTTTTGAGGTTAACGTAGGTAATCAAAATTGACATAGATTTAGACTTGTTTAAGAAGATTTCTAACAAATTAATACACGAGAAAAAGTATTTTTTTACAATTGATACAATTCACATTGATTTCACTATATGTAAAACGAACTTATTAAATCATTACTTCTCCACCACCAACAAACTGTTTTGACCTTGACAAAGTACAGAGCACAAAGTCAAACTTTTCTTCACATTTCTTCAAATGTGTGTCATCCAATCAATATCACAATAAAAACATACTTTATACGTTTACTAATATTTTTTTCCCACCTCTTCTCTGTCGTCTCACATACTCATCTCCCAAGCTACGTTAATCTATCCCGACTAATTATTCTTTACTTCATTTGTGTTGATCTACTGACAATTTTATTCTCCATCAAAAACTTTTCATTTAATTGCATCAAACAAGTATTCCTTTCTAACTCTTGCAAACTTTCTCGGAATATAATGTCTATTTAACTAGACTTAAGTAGAAAACGATGTATAAAAGTAGTATACAAACCCCAAACCCAATACCATAAGCTATCAAGTTGTTACTCCGGTTGACGTCAGATATGATTAGCGACTAATTTCGTTTGCAGCCACATGCGTTCGAGTTGCATCCGCCCTGTCTCTGCCGTCCCCGCTCGTTTATTTCATTATGCCGCGCGTTATTATCGATTGACTGCCGCCGACGGACCAAACATGGCGCGAGCTTTCAAACAATTAACCCTGCCAATGCGCACCGTAATAGAGATCATATTGGTCAAGATGAAATATTAGATGTGTTAACGAAATATCCAGTTGCCACTCTCGCCGCCCATTAGACCTGCTAATGCATCCACCGTGCAAATGTCAAGCAACAACTACGAAAATTCGCCAATGCTCCAATCAAGCATTGGGCGGAAAACGGTGCCGTGCATTTGATTGCGGTTAGGTTGCAAGAGTAGAGAAGAGTGTGGTTAGGTGAAGGCGGAAAAGAGGCGCAAAGTTAAACGACGTTGCGCGGTTTTCCACGTCACATGCACAGTAACAGAGGAATTTTCGTTAATTTATTGGATGGCAATTAGTAGTTTGCCGTGGGCGAGTTTGGTTGTAGACAGGCATGGAGGCGGCGATACTGTGCTGTTGACAATAGATTTAGATATTAACTGCGCAATGGGCTCAATATAGATGGTTCAAACAGCTACTTATCATCGTTAATTTGTTGGTTTCTGGAGTTGCTTTATGTGTTTACGAGAAATAAGAAATGTCAACAGTTTAAATGAAATTCTTAACTGCTAAAATAACTCGCTTGATCAATATTAAGTCAGCAATAACCGTAAGACAATGTAGAATGTAATTTAAATATTTAAACTTTTTGAATTCATGCGATTTGTATATTTCTGATGATCAAATTGATCTTTGCAGCGTTGCCATTTTTTAATTTAATGCCAAAGATGCTGATGTCAAAAAACATCTGCAGTAAAAAACATCCGCACACGAACAGCACGAGCTGGTGTTTCAAAAAAGAATCACAGTAATGGGTATACCATCAACCATTCGACTCCTTTCACCCTTATTTAATTTCCACTCTTTAACACTCGCTCTACCCCATTTTATAAACACACATTTTTTAGGGTAAAAAAGGGGTACGTGCCTTTTGTACACATTCGACACGTGCCATTCCACATACCTCTCATCAGGAAGCAAACAACTACATTATTTAAAAGGAAGAACTACAAATTTGAGCACCTAGACCACAACTATACTTCATTTCTTTTGATCACACTACTGGAACAAAAGCAATAGACACCTGTTACTGAAACAAAGCACATACAGATTATAAATAAGGAATAAATTACATCCAAGTGCATCACCAACATAAAGGGGATAACACACCCTTCAGGAACTGTACCCTTTTAAACACAATCTCATCCAGTGAATCTGAATATCCAGCCAATGGAGTGTTTTAAAGGGTTGGCACCCTTTCTATATCTATCCTTTGTAGAAACTTAAAAAACAGGCACAGGACATGAGTTGACAAGAGACAGTCTGAGTTTACAGTACGGAGCAGACTCCTATCGGTTGGTCCCCACTACAGGCTCTACGGATGTGAGCTCCCTGGACTATGTAGGCAGTTTCCTTCGGGCTTTGCATGCAAGATATGTTCCACCCCTTTAGGGTAAAAAACTCAAGGGATAGATTTGTGTCTGAACCTCTTTGAAGTTCTTTTGTATGCAGGAGGGTTGAGAGAATGGGATTTTTAACATTCAGATCGGTTGTCAGTAGCTCTCAGAGTGTGAAGGTGCAAGGATGCTAGGAGTGAGGATCAAGTTTGTGTATATTGAATGGATTGTTTTCAAAGAGAAAACAGGTAGGTGGTGTAGAAAATTATTTAATTCCGATGTCTGTTGATTTATGCAGAGATTTTGAGATTATTTGCAGAAACTTTGAGGAAGTTATAAAAAAATCTAAAACAATAAATCATTTATAATTTGTGGGTTGCTGAGTTACAACATAAAGTTATTGCTTATAGAAGCTATATTATGATGATTGAAAGACATTACACAATTAATACTAAGTTTTTAAATTGTTGAAGTGGAATGAGGTAATCTAGAGGATGATTTCTTGGAAGGAGAGGATAAATTTTGGACAGATTAGTAAAGTTTCATTTGGTTTTCAATACAATTACTTATAATTTAATATTACTGTATATTAATGTACTATGTACTATATCAGATTCAGATAATTTTGTTTAAATATCACAAATATTACAAAAGTTACTTTAAAATTTGAGGTATTTTATCTAAGGTTTTTTTTTGGACGGATTAAGAAATAACTTTCTAATTTTAAGTGCAAATCAAAATAATTTTTGTAGTTTTTTGTTTAAAATGCAATAATTTAATTATTTACCTTGGATTGTTTTACAACAAATTTTCAGAAATTTGTCTTCTTTTATTTTCCATGCTCTGAAGTTTAAGATTTAATTCGATTTGCTGGCTTATTGATATGATGAGATAGATATGGTAACTAACTTGTAGTTTATTTTCTGAAGTGAATTTCTAGAATTTTTATAATTTCTCATTATCACATGACTTAAATTTAATTGAAACATACTTCCTTTAATTTGCAAAAACTTTTTCACCCAAGTTAAAGCAAATCTATAGTGAATATGCTCAGAGTGTTAGGGACATTCACGTACATTCAAGCGATTCAGCCGCCTCCGACCACCATCAACTTGACGAAAGTGATTGAAGTGTCTTAGGCGTATGTTGTCACTCTCTACAACTCCCTTACAGTCTTCTCCACATCATCCCTTTACTATCTCTTCAACTCCACGTCGCACAATTTCACTATGAAAGCTTCTCTACTTCTTTGTATGCGGTACGAAACGAAGGACTTGTCTTCATTTCTCAATGGCATTCCATTTCAATAGAAGGGCAGAACAGGCCATGCTTGTATAAGTTAGGGGCAGAATGCATAAAGACTTGTCATTTGAAGGACAGAAGAAAAACGATGCCAATGCACACATAAGAAAAGAAGTGTGTGTTTGAATACAGGGAAAGCGAGGTGCAAGGTGCACGAATATAGAGTATTCAGAGGGTGAGAAGAAAATGCGATGATAAAGAAAGTCCTAAAACATCTGATAGCGGTCCGAATTGAGGAAAAAAAGCAAAAAAAAACCGGTGGTGGTTGATTTTATGCAGCAATTTTCCAAGCCCTCAAGTTATCGTCGGCGCGTTAGATGTGATCATGGTGATCACGACTAGGATGAGTACTGGTCAGGGGGGTTAAGTTTCCTATCAGCGGAGATATGCTCTCCCTAAGACAACTATTTATCATTGAAAAACGAGAAATATAAAGAAGTGCTCCGAATAACATACTACGTTGATACAATTTTCTGTCTCTCTGCAGCGTTTTGGAATATTTTCTCGAGTGGAGGAAAATGCATTTCTGCTACTAATGCTATGTTGTACAGCGACATGGAGAAACGAAATTGTGTCATAAAGGAAGAAAACGTAATCGTGCGTCGTCTTGGCACGCCAGACAGGACGAGTGGCGAGGAGCTCAGCGCGTTATTGAATTTATTTTTCCTAACTGGATGCGCGCGGATGAGGACGAGCCCCGGGAGCTGGCTGCGCCAACGTGCGCAAATGTAAAGGATGCATTTCACTACATTTCGCATTTGTGTGCATTTCGAGCCAAACATTGAAAGGCGTTCAGAGGCGAACACTACCACTACCATTGATGGCCACGGAATATGGGGACGAACGTGTTTGGAAACGAATAACGTTGATGGTGTATGTGCGAAGACGAGGACGACGCTCTCTGACGACTTGGGGTGGCCGCGATACCGGAACGCCGTCACATCGTAACTCAAGCAATGCACGGGGCGTGGCGGCCTAATCGATGCGATATTGCGATATCGATTGCTTCACGACTTCGCCTGCTGCCGGCACAACGTACGACGTTGATAAACGCAGGACTAACAGGCCGCGAGCTATTTTCTTCTCATCGGAAGTTGCAAAATGCAGCGCATTAATTTCTGATGTAGTCCAAGTTTTTAGAAGGTAGGAGGAGGTGGAGTGCGGAGAAAAATCTGAAATGTGGTTACTCCGGGAAGACGCTGTAAGACGTTTGCTTGCGTGGAGTAATATGCAAGGAGCTTTTTGCAAACGGCGCGCTTTCTATCTTGCCGCCGCAACCGGCGTTCGGAAAGAGAATCTCGGTGGCGTTTTTACATTAAACCCCAATAAAAGTAAGTTATGCGTTGCCGTGCACGCACACGCCGACGTATCCTCAAACGGCCGCGCTCACCGCGCATGCATTGGTAAATTATGATTCCGAAACGGCGTTCATACATATTCCGATGCGGAGGAGCGAAGGATATACGAGGCATTAAAGTTCCGTGTTGAATACTGTATGAGCCGTGCGAATGCGAAATCGACGCCGAGCCAGGAATCCGCGGCGCAAAACGTTAAACCCGCAATGGTTATTCAATTTTTCACATGAAAACAACTTTTCGACCAATGCCCCATTCGAGGACTCTAAGTAAACATGTTGTAAACTTGCATTCGGTGACCTGTATTCTATTTATCTCCTCAAACTAAGACTGTATTATTAACAATGGTTATTATTTTCTAGCATCCTGTTTTATTGCAAATGTATGGATCGTATGCAGTCGATTCGGAAAGAGATTATGCGGTGTCCACTTGGTATTCCGCTCGGCTGGTAATAGTGAAGACATTTTAATGCCATCGTGCACCCTCCGCCTGCTCGAAGATGACGCACTTCCGATATCTCTCTGTTTTATGTGACATGATTATTATACGGAGGCGCAGGTGGTCCGGACCTTTCGGGATATATATGGGAATCCTTGTAGATATATGAGCTCGGCAGCGGGGCGGCAGGCCAGGCGCAGTGCGCGTCTAAACAGAGACATAAATTCCGTCTCTCCCCCCTGCGGAAAAAATGGCAGAATGGACGCGCGCGCGAAGCAAAAGGAAACTTATCATATAAATAACGCAATGAAAATATACTTTCACATATATGACATGATAAAAGCTTTTAAAAGCTCGGAAGAGGAAGCAAAGCAGATCCACGCGGTGATGTTGCCAGTCGTTGCAGGACGCTAGGATTGAAGTGGTGCGCAGTCCTGTTCTGGCCATTACATAAAATAAGCAAGTTTTGTTGTCACGACCCTTTACTTTCCGCTAGAGTGCTGCACTGCCAAGCCCTAGTAGGGTTAAAGCTGGAAAATGGCAACGGGGACAACGTGGAGTTAATGTTGTATGCATGGGAATACGATATTCTCTATTAATGGACAAATATTGCATAAAGTGAAGCATATATATATATATATTATGAAAAGGCAGGGAAACTTAATACCAGTAAAGCGGAAGCGGAAATGAGGTGCTAGTTTGACAGCCAGGACGCTGAAAAGCAAGCAAATAAGTTGGAAAATTGATTTTGCATGTTGCAAATAGGTCTAACTCGGAAACAAATACTCTGGGGAGTTCAGCATGGCAATTTTCATGTAACTACCACCAAACTTACACGTTTTCTCACCCTCGCCGAAAAAACGAAAATTGCAAAGCTCTTCGCGCTGCTGCATGCTTGTCATCTATTTTTATACAACCTACATCCGTTCACATGTGGCTGGTCCTCGAAAGCAATATCTGTGCGTGTGTTCACGTTTCCATTGGCAGTTGCGCCGAGTTGTGCCCTCTGGGGAGGCGGCGAGTTTGACGCGGGGCAAAAAGCTCAACGCATGCAAAAGCAAACAGGATGCCGTAAAAAATCCTTAGGACGATGCTGCGGGGCCGTCACGCAGCTAGGTCCCACATGGCTCGTAAGATTATACGCGGGCATGCAGGGGACATTCATTTAAATAGGATTGATATAAGATGGATTTTGTAAAAGAAACATGTTTGGTCACACTAGGACCAAGGATAGTATAAACATGTTGGGGAGCGTGTTGGATTACTGCAAGAATCTTGCTTTCATAGGAATGAATGGTGTCTACAGTTATTAGCAATTTAAATAAATAATTTAATTTATGTAAATTCCCAAGTGCTGCTATCAGTCTAAAACGTGTTACTTTAATTTATATTCATCGTATTTCATACTTGGTTATGTTAATGTTTTGCAATTATGCAAAAATTGTTTCTACTCTAAACCTGCAAGTGAACCAGTAGCTTCGTGGCTATTTAGGTACGATGTATATTTAAATTAATAACAATACGTTTACGGCGCGACGAACCGGTGGATAATTCTAATTAATTAGAATTTAAATGCTATTGTGCCAATGAGTGCAATGAGCATTACTCAAGTCGGCTAAATTACATTTAAATTGGTATGTAAATAGAATTCTCGTATTTATTAATAATTCTTCCTTTAGAAAAGGGTTGCCATCATATTTCTTTTCGAACTGGAATCTTAGAGCTCACAGAGATATTCTATGTTTTGATAAGATGAAAAATCTACGTTACGAAAGGAATAATCTAGGTAATAAATAAATTATTCATCTATGAATACATGAGAAAGAAAATGTACTGACTTATAATTTGTTTACAAGTACTATTGGTACTGTTGCCACTATTGCCAACTCTATCAAACTGCTTCACACAAATTACGCGCTGCCACGTAGCTTGTTTGTATTCAATTGTTTTCCATTTTGGTATGGTTGTATCTTCCTAATTGTGCTAATTTAGATACCTAATGTATAGAAAATATGAGATTTTCATAGAGTAAATGTTATTCCAACATTCATTGTTTAGAATCTGTCAAGAAATAGTTAGCAATCTCATCACTACAGGTCAGAGTCGTGTGCGCTTTTCTTTTACTTCAATATACAATTTACAAGTTACTACCAACTACAATATTTTGGTTACCCTGTTATAGATGCACCTGCATCTTTATGCAAACTGATAAGCACTTCAAGAGAAACTTAACGCGTTAATTATATACTTACTCATTGCACTCACTTGTGCCGTCTGCTGTTTGAAAGCTTTCGTTAATTTATTGCGTTCATAACATAGTTTGCAGGCAGCCTACAGGTCATTCATACAAACATAGCAAAACGATTTTATAACTCTTTTATTTTACACTTCTCCTTCTTTTCCTGAAAGACTTATCTCCGCGGTTAAATACAACAGCTAAACAGTAATATTCGTTGATTTACAGTCATGCACTGAATTCAGCGCATTGTTTAATTGCTGCCTTGAACAAACAAGCTCGCTTACGAATGATCACTAGTCGCTGTAATTTCTCTTTGTTTCGACTTTTGATCAGCGCTAATGATTCTAATGATAGTTGGAATAGATGAGTGTGCTTTGATATAATTATTAAAAGGAAGCCGAGATCATGTTAATTTGTTTTTAATTGTTAGAATATGTCAAACATTTGAGGATAACTTCTTTCTAATTATTTTTTTCACACTTCGCTGTTTGTAAAGACGTGTGCGCTTAGTAAGTCGGTTCTGCATTGGGAATTGGAACAGGTTGAAATCAGATTATGATCTGGGATCTGGGTTTCTCGCGTTGATTACGGAAATTTATAGTTATCTACATGCCTATCATACATTAAAAATCATATATTTTAGATTACAATCTTCTTTAAACATATACAGTATCGTATTTATTTTGTTATGATGAACAAACACTGAAATATATTGAATTTGTTTGAATTTTTATTTTAAAATCTGCACCACGCGTTGCCTACATTAAAACTCAAATGTAATTAATTTCTCAATTCAAACAAAACTAAATTCCTTCTTTCTCAAACAAATTCGACTCTGTACTAGTTCTAAACTGTCGCTGTACGATGAAAAATGCGTTTCCATTGCATTAAACACTAGTTCAGCGTTTGCACATTAATACCAACTTCTTGTTTGCTTTGATTCTGCTTAATTAAAATCAGCGCCATCCGCGACGCTTTGTACTCTTTTATGTCACCGTCTTATCTGTTCACATGATTTTATGCGTCCTGCTGATATGAAAGCAATTTGCGCCCGATTGTCATGGCAGAACGAACGGCCATGTCGTCAACGATGCAATGACGCAATGTAGATACGCGCGTTATGACAACGTCACTCGGAGGATTGTATTCCGGCGTCCCGTTAAACAAAGGGTGGTTGTCACTGTCGGAATGCAATAGTAAATCAAGATTGGATTTTGGCGTCCTATTCTTGGGCGGTTGTGGCAAGGTATTGCTGGGGGTGGCGTGGTGACTGGACGAGTGACCAGGGGTCGTGCAAACAATCCGCGACGTGTGCAGTACTGCAGCAATCAACTGTATAGATTTCGATTCAGCTGGAATTCTGCAAATACGTATGTACTCATTTGAGATGAGGAAACGGTTAGGTACAGAAAAGATTAACGGTTTTAGGAATGTCGCAATAGACAAATGAAGAGAATTTTAGGAGATCACAATTGAACATGATGCTATTTAGAGTTGTCGGATTGATTGTAATGATTAATGTAATTGTAAGTTGGAGAAAATTAGGTTCTATCTTAAATAAGTTCTGATTATTTAGACTCGGTTCTGTAGATTAATGTGGAACGTTGGAGTGTGCTAGTCTAATCTGAAGCCAGCACTCGACAAGATAGACACAATGACGACGTGTGTAGATCAAAGCAATCGGATAAATTGAAAAATTAAATCCGGGAAACTCACTTATTTTCAAACTTTTGCATTAAACGTAAACCAATAACATCATGAGTAATCTCCGTAAATAACTACTACATTTTGAAAGCTTTCAGTGTTGTCAAAGTGTTGAATGAGCAAATTGATGGATCACCACCAATCAAGCCATCAGTGATCAAGTACACAAGACAACCCTTTCAGTCATTATTGCATCTAGCTTTACAAGATGACGTAATCACACATCGATTTTATCCGACGTTTTTTCCCACCACAAATGCGAACATATCATCACACAGCTAGAGTTGAAACAAGCCATGAATAATCTACGAGGAAGTTTCCGAATTTCCCCTTGGATTCCTTGTCGCTGCAATTGTAGCTATCCATACAAATTTGATTTTAGTTTTGGTCAACTTTTCCAAAATTCAACTTGCAAGTCATAATCCGTCTCTGTATCTAGGAAACCGGACATTGGTCATGAGAGAGTAACTCGGACGCTTCTTGTTCCAGAGGGGTGAGTTTAATGTCCGAACGCGTGTCTGTCAAGGCGGGCGTGTGAAATATGAATTTTACACTGAAAGCGCTCCAAAGTGCAGGGATGTTGTGAGGGTTGTAAAAACCTAAATATAAAATAACATCACGCGTGCGAAGGGCGCAAGAGGGTTGGCATGTCAGAGATTGTTCGCGGTTTTTAGCAGGATTTGATAAGGGTCGCAGGTTGCAAGCTACATTTGCTACGCTGCAAAGTTATTTAAGATGTGTATTGAAAATCGATAATGACATTGGCCACTTTTCAATGGGGGTGCTTTCAGAAATTGTAAGGAAGAAGAAACGGGAAATACAAGCATTATTATTGCTTCGAATAGTGTTCTATATTTAAGGTAACATCGTATACTTATTAACAAATAAACGTGTGCATTTTGCAAATGATTCATATTGCAATCAAGGTGGTAGGAGGTTGCATTGCAGTGTGAAGTTGTCAATGCAACTCATCTCTACGAGTTGTCAATAATATGCAATAAGGAAATACAACTACTTTTGTCACAACATTGAAACTAATGCTAGGATTATAATGAAATTTACACTAATCTTAACAGATTGTTATTTAGAGTATCGTTGAGTGTTTAATATTTATTTTGTTGATTAAATTTTACTATAACTCCTAGTAAAATTCTTCTTCAGTTCAGAAGAAAGCAATAAGTCGAAATTATTATATTAATAATATTAACTGAAGTTTAGAAAGTGTTAAAGTCAAATCTTATCAACCTAATGAATATTAAACACTTTGTAATCACACTCACTGATATGCTATAACTTAACTATAACACTTGCTTAAAACTGATTTGTAGAACGTGGTCGGTATGTTGCTTTCTTCAGTATGGCAGTAATTTATAATTGTTTCTGATTTATATAATTTCTGAATAAGTTCTATTGAATTAAGTGGAGGATGGTCGGCTGTTTCTTCTGTCAGGGATGGGTATTTTGAGGATTATGAGATTAGTCTTAAGGGTTTAAAGATTGTCTGGAAGTGTGACTGGGTGTGCTCATTAGGGAGTTTGGAGTTATTAAGTTTGTGTTTGTAGATTTGAAGGTTTTCTTTAATATCTGAATGCCTATTGTCTGTTTTTAATATTGTTAGTGTTTTATCTATGTTGTTACCTGCGTGTGAATTTTTAATTAAGTGGTTGGCAAACAGAGAATAATATATTTGGGGATCTTATGCGTTATACAAATTAATATTAAGTGTTATAGTGAAGTTTTATTAGCATACAAATTCACTGTATGGATGCGCTTAAGTTATTTCATGAGGTTGCACCCAAAATTTAGAAATTAATTTCTAAAGTAATTCAGAGATAATTTTTCTCTATTCAATAATCACATTATATTGTTTGTGGTTAATTAGTTTATTCTTCTTGATTTTCTTCAATCATCTATTCAATACATTTTGAAGTAGTTTAGCGTGAATTTCATCTTCAAATGCAATATACATTGTAAACATCCTCAAAGTGATTCGATCCCATACTGAAAACAGTTCTCTATTGATGTACTTATCGCCCCCACAACTGTCCCCTTGCCAACGCAATAGAAAAAATGCGCAAAAATGCCAAACTAAAATGTGCCCCCATTTGCAACCCTCGGCTGCAATTCACGCGGATCAAGTTGAAGGTTTTGCACTTGGACGGGAATTTCCATTTGGACTTTACAATAGACATCTAAGGACAATTGCTTCATATGTACTCTTCGTCCATTAGACACGAGGGAGACGCACAAAAGGACTCGCTAGACGCACGCTGCACCAAATGCAGGAAATGAAAAGAAGATGAAAAGGATTTATTTTTGTGTATAGATTTTCTTATTGTAAAGAATGAAAACAGGAATTTTATTAAATAGTTCAATTTTTTGAATTTAAAGAAGATTTAATTGACATTTTGTCACAGAGAGGATTATTAAGACACGTGACAAACGTTAACAAGATATTAACAAGGTTTTAACAACACGTGCTACTTTTAATAGGCAACACATTTTACTTCATGAGTGGTATAATCTCAAATTACTTGAAATATATTTCAGTCTGTTGAATATATTCGATTTGACCAAATAATATCATAGTGCACGTGTCTGTTAATTGGAATCGTAGCACAGCATGCTTCATGCATTGCAATAAAGCCAATAAAACAAAGTAAAATACCCAATAAACCATATGCCACCCTCACTGCTGGGCGTTGCGCTCGGTACGGCGTCGATGTTTTCGGCTGCAGTTTCAAGTGCGGAAACGAATATTCCAGCTTTGGGTCTCGACGCGTGGACATAAATTAGAGGAATAAATTTTAATGGCTGGCACGTTAGCGCCAGGAGAAGTATTTTATTGCGGCCAACTGTGGCCCAAACTCAGTGTGACCGAATGAAGACAATGCACTAGGAAAATGCGCGCAGTGAAATGAGTTGCGATTTTTCTAAAGGAAAACGGCAAATTTAATCATTTATATAATTTAACTTAATTTGAATTTTCTGCAGGAATATAAAAAGCAAAATTTTGTACTGCATTCGTTGCGACAAATTATATTGAAATTCTTCTTGATTCCAATGATATAAACAGTTTTTCTTTAAATAAATTGCAAACATTTGCAGTGTTTCATTAGAAATGGAGAAATTATAGATTATATATATAATAGATTATCCTGGAAGTCAATATATTGCATTGGCATAAAGTATGTTCATTAATGCAAATTTCATACAAAAAACTATTGATTTTTTGCTGCTACTAATTATTAAGACTGTCCCAGTTGGGTGAGATTGACGTAAATCTAACATTGCTGTATTTCTTATCTGACTCTTGAAATTTTGATCATTTCCATGTATTTGAAATATTTCTTATTATGTAGATGAAATTTAACCGACCATAATATCTATTAAATAATAAAAATATTCAGGAACCTATATAATAACAAAATACTAGAAAAAATTAATAAGTCCATTAAATCAACTTGCTTCTGCTTATCCATAAATATGACAAATCAGGCATTGAAGAAAAAATCTAAATTTATAAACACAAGTTGAAAAATCTAAAACTTCTTAATAAACACACTCAATCACACTTTCATTCAATTCTTTGTCTAATCATATAATCCTCAAAATATCCATCTCCGACAAAGGAAAAATCCGACCACCTTCACCCAATATATCCAATTTACAAACTATATGGATAAAATTTCAAATAAACATTATACTGAGGAAAGCAACAAGCCGAAAACGTTCTACTGTAAATAAATATTAAGTAAGTGTTATACTTAAGTTTCATCTACATAATAAATATTAGACACTTCGTAACCACACTCAACAATATCCTGAAACCTTTCTAAAATGTCACACAGTAAGAAGTATTGTGAAACTACTCAAAAATCTATCACTACCATGCTTTGTTCTTTGAGATTGACAATTGCAACATTTGTTTTAAATCTAAATTGTATCCAAATGGTCCGGAAAAAGTCAAGTTAAGTCAACTCTGTGAAACTAGTGCTGAAAAATCGCTCCATTTGCAGTTGACCTCCGCTGATGTTTCGCAACCCAGATTGCAATCTGCCTCCCAGGCGTTAGTGTGCCTGTTATCATCACTATCATCACAATTCGCATCAGACCACACTTTAATTTTCATCCACCCACGTTTCATCTCAAACCAGCATCACCTTGACTTCCGACGTAGAAAAATAATCTCCCCATCTGTTATTTGCTTTGTCCATTTGTGCCCATCGGTTATCTATTCATATCGGACCATTATTGAATAGACGTAGTTAAAGCCCCTTGTGCGGTGCTTGTTGCTAATTATGCCAATGTAGAGTGCTTTCTCATATTATCAATGCCAGGGTAGGCTTTGTGTGGTCAAGCGCTAATCTGCCCGTCACGCAATCACTGATTCTCATGCGATCCGGTCGTAGAACATCGAAATGTCGCACTAAATTATACACCGTCGATGCGGGGCACGCGCAACCGCATAATATCCAAGCACGGAAGCAATAAATTTCCCATGTCGACACTTTGTTATAAGTACGTGCACATGTGTGAATAAGAACTAAATTAATTACAATTAAAATGTAGCCGGAAACCACAAAACCTCAAAAATCAATTTACACATTTGATCACACCTTCTCAATTACAACACTTCTAAATAAGCAATACAAGTTCTTCTAGCTAGAGAGCTTTTAAGCAAGCATAGTACTATTCTAATTAGTTTCATTAGAAAAACAATTTAAAAAATGCCTTAAATTCATGCACTTTGGCAAACACGAGTTGAGCCGAAGTGTCATCTGCGTTTCAAGCTGCGTCTTTCTTCATTTGTTTTGACAGCAGCTAATGTCAATAATACCAACCTAACCGATTGTACCAACCCACTGCAGAAAAATCTGACTTGACAGAAATGCTTTATTATAAATTTAATTATAGGCAATGTTTAGAATTTGCCACATTTTCTACTAAACAGACAAAAGATAAATACTAAACATAGCTAATTATTTATCTCTGAATTCGCGACTGTTACAGTTCTCTCTTGTAGTAGCATCCTCACAATCCGAGTCATTGGTCTATGTGGTCTCTATTATTTGCTTCTCCTTCTCGTTTATGTACGAGTCTTCGATGTCTCAGAAAACATTCTGAGAAATACTTCAAAAAGTACACCATTTCCAGGATGAATAAGTCACGCGTTGGAATCTCACCACTCGCATCAGTGCCATTCCTGCAATGGCCAGTAGCCTCTGCTTTTTATTTTAGGTAATCTGTTAAATATTTCAAACGACGCTAGCGCCATTCTGGTCTTCCGGGTGCCTGCTGTGATACTGTGATTTTTATTCACGACGCACGTCTAGGCGTAATCCGCGCTGCCGCCCGCAATGATTCGCTCGAATAGTGCCTGCGATTCTTCCCAGCGGCGGTGTGATGCCGCCGACTGCTTTCCGAGTATGCCATTTTTAACCGACTTATGCACATTAATAATGATACAAATCCTCTGTTTCAAAGAAGTGGATTGTATCTTAAAGAATGTCTAAAGTTTTTGTTCACAACTTTAATTGGAATTAATTAAAAATAACGATAACATATAGCATTTATATGGATTATTATTATTATTATTATTATTAAATTATGAAATTTTGATTACAACATGACAAAGTGGAAATGCAATACAAGATTTATGCTCTATAACAATTTAATTTGATAGATTGCAGATGAGGTTGGAATCGATATTAATTGTATTATCTGAATTCGTTTGCAGAATTCAAATATTTTCTATATGTGATGTAGGTTTTTCTAGTAACTGTAGCATGTAGTACCACGTAGCATGTTTCTCTGCACTGTTGTCACCAAGCTCAATCATTTTAGGCTCTTATTTAAATTAATTTGCTAATCATTCTAAAACCATTTTACAAAAAATTTTTCTTATTAAACAGATTTGCTTTCTATTGAATTGGAGAATCCAAAGTAACAACTTTTATCGTCTTCTAATATTTATAACCAGAGGGTGATTGATCCGAACTCCCAAAATGCGAATTCTCCTAGAGATCAAAAGACTCAGAAGTGCAAGTGTTGATAGGGTGGCACAATCTTCTCATCTCTATCCACATAGAGATAATGGCATTTTATCAGTAAACAAACCAAGAACCAATTGAAAATCCTTTTTCACTATTTTGCAATTTTTTAGTTGCTATAACATTACATCAAAAAATGATATTCATTATGATCTTGTTATCTTCTGCTGAATCACTCTTCTCCCTTCTTTTTTTGATCTTTCCCTACTATGTGCCAGTACTGATTGAATAAAAATCTAGAATTAAAAAGTTAAATGGCATGACTGTATTATCGATGATTTATTACTTTACCTCTCTCTATCTGCAGCAAAAACATCTTCGTCTACGAACTAGATCTTTCCTTACTCTTTACTATGCTAACACATGGTCCATAGTATATCAGGCTTGGCAGCCAGCGTATAAATCATCATTTCATCCACGTCGTGTCATCGTCACTATCTCTCTATCATTAATTCCACTTTTTCTGGGAGACTGGGAGACGTTTCAACACCCAGCAGCTTTGCCAAGTGCCGACAGTCATAGATAGCGAAAAAATAATGGCATGACTTACCTAAACTAAGTGTAAACCACATATTTACGATGTTGATGCAGTATATGATTCAAATAGAGTCTAACCTATTGGACAACTAGGATTGATGTGGCTGTCGTTAACGAACTGAAAATATGAATTTACCATTTATTACGCATGAGGTGATCTGTAAAGCCTATGATCTGCAATGTACACAAGGGTTGTTGACATCAGACCGTGAATGGTAGAGTGTAGGGATGCGACTATGGGAAGAGTAGAATAGCAAGTTTCAAAAAATGAAAAACGTGGAGAAGATAGAGAGATTTTTGTAAAATTATGTCGTCGCTACATTCTGAAAAGCACCCCAGGAAGCGGATTGATAAATGTTATGCGGCATCTAAACTACATTCCGAGGGTGACATTTGCTCCCTGATGCGGTCGAAGAAAAACATCAACAATGTCATTTTTTGTGAAGATTTCCGGGTTGTATTTTTCCTACTCTCCAGATATAACATGAAGTAAGAATACAATAATTCGAGTGATTACTCGTCCAAGTTGGTTCTAGCAACCTACCAAATTTCTAGTACAGTGCACACAGTTTGCATATTAAACTGGGATTAGGGTTTGAAAGATAAATCTGAAATTATATATGTATACATGTTAGATGTGACTTAAGGAAGTTTTAGAGCTTGTAATTGAAATATAGTAGAGTTCGATCTTTGTGTTTTCATTGCTACTAAGCCACAAATTCTAGGAAGATAATTTAAGTGCAATTTGGTAGATAATTCAATTTACTAGCTGTTAAAATTATTGCACAGCTGGCAGGAGTTCACAGAATAAAAGAACAAATCTGTTTAAAAAGTATATTATCACTATTTGTTATTTTTGAGATTACTCGAAATTAGATAGCAGCTTGATTTTTTTCAGTTACTTAGAAGGGAGTAATTTGGAATTTATAAACTGGAATCTAAGAGCTTTCACTTATTTCTCCCATTACCAGTAAACAATGTGTCCCAGGAAGATGATTTAATCTGCTTAGTAAGAACAGTCTTTAGCAAAGTGGTTTTAGAATGGTTAAAAAATTATTTTAGCTATAGAATTGTGATTGAGAAGAAATGGACCAACTAAAAATCATTAAAAGTTTTTGTAGTTTGGGGATAATTGTGGATCTATTAGAGAAAGTAATTTGGAGTATTGTTGAGTGTGGTTACGAAGTGTTTTGCAGTTTTATCAACACACTAAAAGTAATTTGATAATTTCAGCAGTTTGTAGACGCATTTAAAGACCTAGAATAGTAACAATTCGGATAATATTTAAGTATCTTTAATGACTTGATCTGTTTACATGTTCTCATTTTGTTATGACAATTACGTTTGTCGTTGCATGTGTGTAAATATATTTCCGCCATGCATGAAATATTTTAATTGCGCCTGATCGGCCGTTCTTCTCGGCAATTCTCCGCGGATTGCTGGAGAACACGACGCGCGCTTTCTTTGATTCGCGCGCGCCTCTTGTTATGCCGACGTCGGCGAAGAAGAGACGACTCCGACACTTGACGGATGGCTGACAGTCGACAAAAGACGCACGGCGACGCCGCGCAGCGAGCGCGACTTTTATTATGCCGCGCGGATCTTTTGTTCTGCGGCGGCTGTGACCGATCGGGGTTTTTCAGCGCACCCGCGCCCAGCAAACTTAATGCCGAGTGCACAGTCTAAGGTGCGCTTTTTGTGCTCGAGATGTATGTAAAATAAGCTAGCGAAGGGGACATCATCGGAAGACATGTTGTTACCACAAGCAGTGCAGAGGTGGAATTTGAGAGAAATATATGACAAAAAATAAATAAAATGCATGTGCTCTTGTTCTTGTCTGACTTATGCGGTTTACTATGCTCTCCATTTTCGGTTGACTCATTGTGAAGTTGCAAGAGTTGAGACGGTTCTGCCCTGAGCTAAATTATAAGAATGAGGTTCTTGCCTTCTTTTTTTGTTGGATTTTTCACTACAATTCCTACTTACTTTAATAAGCTAATTCAGATTTTAAGATTACATAAATAGCATCCAATACATTGGATGACTATGTGAGAAGATCAGTTTTATCAATTTCGCCAAAAATTTAAAAAAATGTTTTTGACTCATGATGACATATTTACTAACAAGTAAGAAGAGAGAGAACACACTTGTCTACGTGTATGTAGAATATTCCCGCCCTTGTCTGAATCGGGATAAGATTTTGAGACTTTTTCCCGTTAGGTAAATGATTGGTTGAGAGTTGAGATGATACTGGTTTGAGATAAATTCAATGGATAGAAATGTTTGTCTTTTTTTCTTGGAATATTCACTTGCAGCTTTTTTAAGTTTTGTTTGATAAGTTTTGTTAGAATTAGGTTTTAAAAATTTACGCACAAGTTCTCACAAGAGAAAGAAGGGAAAATAAAGATTGTCTTCTCTTTGTCTCTCTCCGGTTAGGCAAAAGTTGACTGGTTGATCTTAACTCACAAAAGTTGAGAAGAGTTGAGACGGTTCTAATGTGAGTAAACTTAAAATGATGAGGATTGTCTTCATTTTTATTGTATTTCTTTACATGCAGCAGAACAAAGGTTTCCATAATAAACTAATAATGATTACGTAATACTTGCTACAATTTAAAGCATTTAACTTTCCCCTCATTCTTTCCCGACCACCGATTGACCCGGTATTATTTAGGAAATTATTTAGAAAATTGAAATCTAATCTACTAACAGCCATAATATCCCGACACTGAGTGTCTAGCAAAAGATAAAAAAATCAGGGTGTCCCAACGACAAAAAAGCATTTATCGTCGTTGTATTGGAGTCTTCCGTCTCACGGCTAAATACACCAAAATAATCACCCCCACATCGTAATAAATAGACAACTATGCTCCGGGTGTTTCGACTTCAATCGCCGAAAACAGCACCAAAGGCACAAGAATCGTATTGTAATTTCAGACACTAGGCACGAGATGAATTTGTGATGCTCCTGTCTAATACATAGTTGGTGGAGGCTTAGCTGGCAGAGGGACGTTGTCTCTATAGCCTCGAGTTGCAAAAAGGGAGGTCTTTAAGTTCTTGGATGTTGGCTGGCTGGTAGCACAAGTGTGTTGGGGGCGCAGCCTTATCGGCCGGGAGCAGCGGGCCTCATCCGGCATTCCGCGTTTTCTCTCCCTTATTACAATCAGAAAACATTATCCTAGCTTAGGCAGGCAGCCACGGTCGGCGCGATAACGAAATTCAGTAGCGAGGAAAAGTAATGGCCGCGGCTAGAGAAGGAACTCTTTTTCGGAGATTGGGCTGGTAGTGGTAGTAAATTTTATATAAAAGAAAAAAAATTAATATTGATATGATTTATGTTGTTTATAGCTATTATGCAACGTTGCAACTTTTGGTTTGAATACAATGTTAGGTTTTCGAAAATTTTAAAAATATAGTCTTGTAAATCATCTATTTGGTTTTTGGTCTTTATATTTTCTTTTTTTTTAACTAAATTAATTAATTAAATAAAAGCAGAAAGTGTTTTTCTATGAAATTTTCTCTAATTGCTTAAAAACCTAGTCTGTCTACGATGACAACGCTACCAATTAGAAAAATAAGCAAAACACTAAACGAAAACCGCCTTCAGGAAGAATACTAAACGCTCGAAAACATTCTTGACTGTCTTCACAAACCACCCCAAGAACTTGCCGCCAATGGCTAAGAAACCTCAACTCGGCTAAAATGTGTGAAACTGTGCGAAACCCCGGATGGGACTAACTTTTAACGACTGAAACACTAAACTGTACAAATCAAAAATAGTAATTAAATTTACTACTACTGATCCCAAATGTACCTAAATAGACAATACTTGGACGTTTCACATTCGTGTATATTTTCCCAATCATGATATGCGTGCAATTTCAGACCGTGCTGTAATTAAGTCTGGATGCGTAGCAACATCGCATGTTGAGTGCAGGAGTTGAGCAGATGCACCCCATCTGCCTGATGTTCGCGAAGCTGTGTGTTGTTGCTGTTGCGCTGGTAGGGTGCAGACGGTAGAGAGGGTGTCTCGCAAAAGGGGCGAATTGCAACAGCAAATGTGCATTTATGTGCACACACGCGCGCAGGGTTGTCGAGTGGCGAGAGTTGTCACGCACACGGTTTGATTGGACTGCTGGGCTGCTGATCGATATTGAAAGATTTACTTTTGTAGAGTGTTTTTTGCTACAAGCAAGGACTAGAAATTATTAATTTATGCAGTTAGAAAACAGACAATTTGTTGATATGTTAATACGAAGGGCAAAACACCAATTAAACATTGCATACCTTTAAGTGCAAGTAGTTGCAGTAAATTAGTAAGAAATTTAAGAGAAAGACACTACAGTTTTCTGTAAATTTTATCAATAGAAGCAACATATATTTTTTCTATTATTTATTTATTAATAGAAAGCAATATTAAAATATATGTGTCCAAATGAATGAGATATATCAAGATCAGACGTAATGGTAACCTTAAAAAGCAGAGAATGTACTAATTACAAGCCATTCAGATTAATCTGGTTTTATTTCTTTATTTATAATCTGGTTTCATATAATAGTCCTAAGTTTTAAACAGAGTTGAATACCGACGTTGCTTTGCAAATTTATTGCATTTCTCTCATCACTCTGCGGTAACTGCAAACATTTTAAGTTTACAATTTACAGTTTATTTAATTACTACTAAAGAGTAGTAATTAAATCATTATAACAAAAAGTTGTCTTTTCTGATGTGCCTTCTCTGCTATAAGTTCTAATATTAACGAATTTTTGATGATGTGAGATGAATAAATATTTTTATCAGCTCATTCCGCATGAGGAAACCTTAACTTTGCAACAGATAACCTAGCTGGCACACGAGAATAACACAAATAATACGAGCGCAGAAACAAAAGAACGCTCCCGCTTTGGCTTCCTTCTTTCGGGATGAAGTTCGCGCTTCCTGCATACTCATACCAAACTTGCGCAATGTACATGCTCTCCAAAGCAATTTTCAAATTCAATTTACGAACAAAAGTCTGCTTTTTTTCGATTAAGCCAAACCAAGAAAAAAGCCAGACTAAAATATAAGCAAACATAAGCTTATACTTCGGTTATATTTCATACTTTCTTCATCATTCTACAACATAGGGACGTCACTGATGGTCAAACAAATTAATTCGAGTGGAAATAATAGGGTAATAGGCTAAGTGCGCGATTTAATCAAAGTGCAGGGATAAAAACAATTGAGGTGCGTCCGTATCGGCATGGTGGTGGCAGGGTAAACATTCGTTTCATCGCCCATCGCCTTGCTCGGAATCCTTTCTTATATCCGAGTTGGTTGGCTTCGTAAAGAATACGCCGCCGCCACCGTATGTTGGGCCATGTTGACTCGCAGTCCGTACAGACAATGAAATTTCCAGCCACTAGACTCAAAGAATCAGAGTTTTCTAATGAAAATGCTTTGAATTCTTTCTTTTGCTATTCTTTTCACTCGAAGCTTTGTATTCTTTTTTTTTTGTTGCTTTAAATTTTGAGTTGTGGAATATTCTCGCCTTAAATTTATTTCCACCAAAGGAATTATTGCAGAACGTTCATTAAATAGTATTACTTAGATTTTTTTATTCAAGTGTGGGAAAATCTTTTACTTAGGTGAGTGTAAATGAAACATGCTGAAAGTATTCGGGACATCTTTTGTCTCAAACACAAATTATTTTAACCAATAGAATCGAGTCATTTTCTTGAACCAATCCGTAATTTACATACACTTTCAAAGTATGAGCACGCGCGTCAACCTTTATATCAACCCTCATTCCTTTTCCTTCTGTCTTCCTACCCTTGCGAGCATGCGCCTAGAACGTATTTTTTATTGATGCTTTAAAGTGCTTCTCGAGCGTCTCTAACATTCTTCGACCAATCAAAACTCTTGAAACTCTCACCCTTGTTTAAATTGTAAATTTGATTATGCGTAGCTGCCTGCTACGCATCGCAATCGACTCCAAGATGTATTTCAAAGAATACATAGAGAATATATAAAGTACTTTTTCCAAAATATTTTCCGGGAAGAAATAAGATAGAATAGGAGAAAGAGATATACAATCCAGTTTAAGGTAGGTAGAATAGAAAGATAGGAAAAAAAGGGGGAAAGGACAACATTAAAATGGCTGCCTTTTCCTAGTTGTTGATTCCAAGATGTCGAATTGACAAACTGAAAGGACATAGTCTCACATTTCGAGCTCATTATGTCGACCCATCGTGCACACTCGAGGAGTAGGACGCGCCAGCCCGAAACCAATTATTTGTCATTGTTGCCAATGCCAGGGTAGATCGGCAGCGGCGGCGGCGTTTGCCTAGGACTTGAACTGTTTCGTGCGAGATAAGAGAGTCAGCAGCCAGCAAGTTGACTGGGCAAAAAATAAGCAAGGTTGTATGAAAATAAGATCTTAATTTAGATTAATTTAGGATTTCTCTTCCACAGAGAATGTCTTAATTTGATTTTAATTAATAAATCTCTTTAGTTGTGGAGAAGTTTAATCATAATGGAGATTTATATATTTATCACACACTTCTTATAAAAGTATGAATTTAAGCGTGTTTATGAGTTTTTATTGAAATTATTTTTGACTTATACATTTGGTTATAAAGTGACATTACATCAAGACTATTTAATTCTGCTTAAAATAATGTCTTAATATAAGTTATTTAAGTTATGAGTCTGATAATAATTGGGATTTATATTTATCTTTTCTATTTTTAATTGATCAATTTCTTTACGTTTTTGTGAAATCAATTGAAATCAAAAAAAGAAATCAATATTTTGCTGGTTTTCTATTTGTATATTTGCAACATGTTAAATTTAAACTTTTTTTTTTAATGTGTCCACCCTGGGGATTTCGTATGTGCTCACAAAACTATAAAAGCTGAACTCACTTAGCTCTCAGCAATATTACATTTCGCGCCGAAGAAAATTATATCAAAAATGTACATTAAAGAACATTATAACTGCGAGGCGGACATATCCATTATATAGTGGTGGCGGCTGCTTCACTGGTAGTAAAGTGCCGCTATAATTGCATAAAAGTGGTTGGCGGCGGCGGCGAGAAAAATATAATGCAATTACCCGAGCGCAACCGTCGCCGTTGCAGCCGAGCATAAGTTTTCGTCGTTTTTGCTTTTACTGCGCCATGCGGGAAAGGTAGCCTTCAGGTCATGGCACTTGAGATAAAAATTCATAAATGTAACAAAGTCGGGAAGAAAACAAGTCAGCATACTGGATACAAAACAATACTTAGTAAACTTGAAGGCAAGATTATGTTGGAACAGATTAATAAAACGGATTTATGCAAACTTAAAACTTGCATATACAGGTATAATTTGATTGCAATAGATTGAACAAGTACAATTATGATTTATGGTTGAATATATAAGCATAGGTTCAGAAATAAAATAAAATTATCTATATCTTTTTACAAATGCACGAAATACAAGCAGAACGTTATTATTTATTGCTAATATAGTTTGAAAAAAATTCAACATATATAGTGCATTTGTTAACTTCTTTCTATAATAGCAATTAATTCATAAAAAATATAATTAAGCTCTTTTTGTTAATTTATAGAGAGAGATAGCATAACTCTATTAAGTGACATAAAATAAATTAAATTTGCTAAGTTTCTAAGACTTTAGTATATTAATAAATTATTAAACTTAGGTTAAAATCAGGGAGGATCTAAAGTTAGGTTCAATACCTTCTAAACCCTAAATTTTAGAAATATAAACAAATTATTTCTGTTACACATATTAGTATTTAAACCACCAAATGTAAAATTTACTAGTATCCCAGCACATTTGCAATCTTATTTGTAAGATAACTAACTCTTGATTCAGAAAGGACACCTTTAACATCTTTTTGTTAATTTATAGAGACAGCATAAGATTTATAAGTGACATTTAATATATTCAATTAAAAAAATTCTAACATTTTAAAATATCAATAAACTATTAAAACTAGGATAGAATCAGAAATAACTTAAAGTGAGATAGAATTTCTTGCCTCAATCAATAAAACTGTATTTTGTTGCTAATAATATCAATACCTTAAATTTTCCGCAGAGCGGTTAGCTTGACAAAAAACAATGCAATTTACAACAGCACATTTCTGTTCTGAAAAGTAAGATAGCTTTGAATTTATTGAAACATGCTTTTAATAGAATATCAATTAAATCAAAAATCTTGCTTAACCTTGAATTTAACATGTAAAACAAGTTGGAACTCGGCGAAGCAAGTGAAGATTTGCATATACAGATAGAAATTGATTGTAGGATAGATTAAGCAATAAATTAATGCCAATGCTGGAGGTTTCTGCAGCTTCTTCTCGCTTCTCCTCGTTTTGTCTACGCCGATGATTTATGTGCGCGAATCGCGGGTCGCGTTATATAACGCCGAGTGGCAATTTGCGCAATATATCATTGTGATTATACATTTGCGCCCTGGTCGCTTGACGCCCCTGTCAGTGGGCCAGCCAGATAACGCGCGTGCGGCCACAGCATAATTCATATCTGACATGCGGCACGCGGGGGAGGGCGCGCGCCGCCCCAGTGTGGATGCGATTGCCGCGAGATCGCACCTTGGGGAGTTGTCGAATACCTGCTGCAGTAAAACGAGCACTTTGTAACGAATGATTCTAATCTACATTTCTAAGAGGACGAATATTTTATTCAACATATTCCGAGATTGGCAAAAAATTCAAGTACATCTATTCGCAAAATCAGATTAGAAAATTTCTCCCAGACGTAAGCAGCTTTCCTTACGCTTCAACTGTATAACGAACCACAGTCTGGCTCTACCTAGTGTTTCTTCCTGAAGAATCCTTGCAAGTGTGTCTCTTGCAGTTTCTCTCAGAACAGTTGCTTGTTTCTCGCAACATCTTTTATAGAATACTCTTTGGTATTCTCTCGTATCGCAAGAAAGGTTTTTCCACGATGTAGCTGTCGGCGGCTGGTAGGGGTTGCGGGAATGAGAGGGGCGCAGCTTGAAGCGTCCATAAAATCGAAGCAGGCAAGTACACGAGTACAAATACGCGCTGCTGGCCTCCCTGCGATGCGATTTTTGTTACTTACGCACGGTGAATGCGGCGGTAGAGCGATCGTATTCAAGGCACGCGCGCCGCCGACGCTGCCTTTGTCGCCATGTCACCGGAAAGCAGACGACAGCGTTGAAAGCTACGAAGACGAGGAAGCCTTTTGATGTTGGTGTAAAGAAGTTTCACTTTTCTTTTTTATGGGCATATATAAATAGTATATGTGTTAATAATGCACTTGTATAATTTCTAGTTAGCTTAGGAAATGATGCACTTTCTAATGCTAATAGTTGATTCAGGTGACAGCTTATTGCTATTCTAGTTGTTTAGCTATTTCAATTAGTGACGGCAAATGGTGGACATAAGAGATAAATTTGCAACAAAAACGGTACTGTATTTTTTATCTAACATAACTCTAGACCTAAAAATGACACAATTATTTGTGTTTTTTATATTTTATAGAAATTAGTAGAACTATAAATTAGTCTATGTTTTGTTAAAATCTAATAATATTTTATTATTTACCTTAGTAATAAACTATCAAATTGTATTGTTATTGTTTTTTGACTTTTTAATGATGTATTTAGGTTATCTAGTGATGTAACTTATGCACCTCTTATTAAATAGGAAGTTTTCTAATAAGACTTATCTTGAAGCAAAGCAGAATGTTGGACTGAATAAGGTTAGGTTAGTAAGTGACGTAGTCAAGAATTGGTTTATAAACTCTTATCTTAATTTCTACTAAACTATAAATCACAGGAAGATGATTCAAATGGAATTCTATAGCTAATTTAAGCAATAAAGTATATCCGTTTTTAAATTGTTACTGGGTAGCAGCTGACAACCGTAAAAATACTTTTACAATTTTCAATGCAAAATAACTTTAGATTTTTACATTATTCAAATCGTATTCTTAATATATATATTTTTTATATATCTAATTTTCTTATATTTTGTAGTGTTATAATTTGTGCTTCTATATTGTAAATTTAGCTAACATTTAATACCAAAAATAGCAATATCATAATATGTTGCATTTGTTTGTTGTACTAGCAAGTACCACATTTATCTGAAGGTATGTATCTCATACCTTATGGAAATCGAATTAGAGAGAAAATGTTAAGCTTTTTATCAATTCCCTAATAACCACCTCTAACTAAGGTGGCGGCAATTACAACACCTTATAATTTATTATCTTACTAGATACTAATTTCTAATTAAATTTAGTTTATTTTGTGTTATTTCTTGTTATTAATGCAACGTACTCTTTGCGGTAGAAGTGTGTTTCTATTAAATTTAACGATTTGTGATCAGCATTTGCCGCAGATCAGAAACAAAAAACCGGCAGCGCGCATTACAATTGCAAATTAAACCCTTGTGATTAATAAATATTTTAACGATCGACTTTATAAGCAGGTATATTTATGTATACATGATATATACAAAAACAATATCGTTGGGCGTCCGCACCGCCGGACGGCTATAAAACCCAATTTGTAATTGTAATGTGGCTGGACTGGTGGATTCGCGCAACTAATTACTGCCTTGTCGCATGCCCATTTCTTCAACTGGTTGCAATTCGACTCAATAATAACACAAATAATATAAAAATGTTATTGCTGTTGTTCGACTGACCTTAAAGTAATAGTAAAGCAAAATGTTGAAATACTTTGCTTTTATTTTGTAGAATGTTTTTGCAATGATGCCATTGGATGGGATTGTGAAAAGCTGGCGAATATTAGAAGATCAAGGCAGAAATACAAACACCGGGAGACTCATCGCCATCAACTGATGCTGGCGAAGCTGAAGCCTGCTTAGTATTACCAAGTCAATGAGTATTCCTGTACGCGGTGGCGGCTTTAATGCATCAGGATAGCCTGCTTATAGAAATGCGGCAGTTCAACTGTATAAACAAACACAGCCAAGCATATTAAAACAAAGAAAACTGATGGAAACTATAGAAAAGCAGAAATACGGCCCAAAATCATCGAAAAATATTTAGGATCGTTTGCAATGTTTTAGGTGGATTTCGGGTATTGATTATAATGTCCAATGTCAGCGACCTTTATTAGCAACTCGAAGCAACCCCTAACTAAGGGTAGGTTTTCTCCGCATTTGTGTACATCCTCAGGTTAGGGTGGAATGAAGTGCATGCTGCATTATTCAACTGTTCGTTTCAGGGTAAACACAACGTTGTCTGCAAAGAGTGGACAGTGGTCTTCGGAAAAATGGAGAAAAACAGAATGATACAATGTCAAGTCTTCTTCATCCGAGGCAATAAAATGAATACAAAATGTGACTCACTCTACCACGTTCTAAACTGCATATATAAGAAAAGCTCATGGAAAGCATATTGGTAAATATCTACGCTCTGTGTATTAGTTTTCACTTCTGTAGCTGGATACTTAAATTAAATGTCAATCCAATTACCGAAAATACAGCTCGGAGAGGAATGTCAACAATTCCGAGATTGCTCCGGCTTGAAAGTTCACGTCGAAATCTAATTCGCGACGATGTATTGCTGATTGGCCGGTGGAGAGAAGCGTGCGAATAGTCAAACACATTTCCCAATCGTGGGCTTCCCGAAGTACGGGCGGCGGTGCTTTTTTCCGCCAAGCGTTTGTCTTTCTAGTCATTGAAGTTTGCTTTCTGCGTGCTTGCTGGCGAATGTCGTCGCCGACAATGACAGGAATTTACAATTACTTTTGCTCCCCCATTCTCGCGCTCCTGCTTTTAGTCCGGTCTTTTTATTAGCCGCCGATAGGAACGGGCTTTAATTAAACGGCTAATAAACCGATTGCCTGCAATGGCGGTTGCAATTGAAATAAAACGGATTTATTTAATTGGTAATTTGATGATTAAATTTTTACTTCAATCTACAAGTATTAATTAAGTTTCTAATCAATGTTGAAAAAGAATCTAAATTGGAATGTATTATTAAACAAGTGAATAGTTGGTGAATATATGCAAGCAAATTAGCTTCACTAGATCGTGGTAACGTGCACGTCACGCTCCCCTCCCTACTAGACGGTATAAAACCAGTCAACCTAACTTGAAACACTCATTTCAAGTTCTCCACGCAACAAGCAAACATCTCCGCTTCTCCGTTTCTTATGCTACGAGTAAGAGCACAATGATAAATAATTTATCTTGATTGAATGTAGTGTTTTCTCAAGCATTTCAATCAAAGCCCAAGAAGAAGCTGAGATGCTAAAAAACAAAGTAAAAAGACAACTCTTGACCGGAGGCCGACACAAGAGAAACATTAGTCCAAGAGTCGGCAACTTTTTGGTTGATTGTTACAATTGGTTGGTAGTTGACAGCCCTCACTCACCTTTCGATCTTCAACCATTTCATTCCTTCATTTACTCGTTTAATTCATTTAGCCAATAGTCTCGTATTTCTCCACAGAATAAGAAAGAACTTATACATTACCAAGCTAAAAATAAACATTCTTTCTCTGTAGATTAATAATGGGTATATATAGTCAGTTTCTGATCACTTTGTATATTGATATGTCTCGGTTAATTTTAGATTTAATTTAATAGATTTACCAATCCAATTCAGATGGCATTGCTACTCAGGTGGGCACTTCATAGAATGCCAGATAAGCAATGTTTACGTATTTTACGCATTTCTGGTTCTTATTGAATAATAACAAAAGCACAACGGGCAATCGAAATGCACGTAGTGTCTATTAGCTTTTGTGTTTGGGTGGCCGTCAGTGTATCATTCGTTCGAATTTTTCTTCATTTGATGGTTATGTAACTGATAGTTTCTGAATGAGTTCCTCATTAAAAAAAAAATTAGAGAATTGGATGTGGGAAACGGGATACCCTAAAAATTAAGTTTGTAGAAAATGCCTTGGCATCTCTGCAATTCTATTCATTGAAGCACAATGAATATGCATTTGGGTTCAAAGCCAGTGGCCGTTCGATAACTAAACCGAGTTTCTTCCTTTTAAAAACTGAGTGTCACGTTGTAATTCTACTTTCGTGCTGGGCTAGACGTGAATAAGATTTAAACGTATTTATTGTCAGCACTTAATTGGTCGGTAATGGAGCGGAATTGAGGAAATTAATCAATGGTTTTAGTTCTTGCTATAAGCTGCTTTTAGAGTGTGGTGTAAAGTGTTTAAATGCAATCCAGATTTGTGGAGTATGAAAAAAAAAAAATACAACAAAGGCGATAAATTATAGCGTTGTTTCCACAAAGTCATTGGATGAGATGATTTATGGTATTTGAATGAGGTGATGAATTATAACGTGATTATTTTCTGTTTTTGGCTCTTATTTTGCTGTTGTCTACAGATTTTAGTTTGGTGACAGCGTTTGCTGCATAGGAAGAGGATAAGTTGAGCTAGAAGGATATTTATTTAGAGATATTAGATTATTTAAGTTCAACATAATATTTGTTGGTTTTGTCAAATGGTTATTAATTACTTAATTTAAACGCATTCTTTTACATACTCGCTTATGGTGAATAATGATGCGCAACTTTGCAATTTTAGTCATATTTTCGAATGAAACATAAAAATACAAATGTAATATACAAAAAATATGCGAATTTCCAACCATCAACAATCTGCTTAAATCTGTATTATCATTCTTACCCTTGGGACAAACAAACGTGCCTTAATTCAGCATCTAGTTGCATTTATTGAATATTAATAAATGTAAGCAAATAAATAAATGTATTGTAAAAAGCGTAAATATATTTGCAAAAGTTTGAGAGGAAAAATGTAGACAATGAGAGAAGTTATTATGTTGATGTTTTCATATATAATAACAAAGTATTTTCAATTCTTTAATATAAATGCGTTAGCTTAGTTTGTTAAATTTTTATCGGTTGCGGAATATATCACAGTGTGATACATATGCTATACATATGCATATGATTACATATGCTGTAAAAAGATTAAGAAAATAGGTTGTGTATTAAATTGGTTTTCTTATTGAAACAAACAAGAATATGTTGATATATAGCTTATGCTCTCATTTAAATCAATTTACAAGTGCAAAGAAATATACATTAGTGTAGTTAAAACTTAACAGTCCTTGTATTTTTTCTAACGTAGTTTTTAAATGATAACAAAAGCAATAAGCCGAAAGCAAAGTGTTTAATATTCATTATGTTGATAAAACTTCACTATAACATTTACATAGAATTGATTTGTTAAACGTACAAGATCCCCAAACATATTATTTTGTTTTTGCAAACCACTTCATGAATTATTTACACGTAGGTAACAACCGAGATAGAACACTAACAATATTAAAAACAGATAATAAATATTTAGATACTAAAGAAAATCTTCAAACTTACAATTAATCACATAATTCTCAAAGTACTTATCTTCGACAGAAGAAACAGCCATCAAAAACGATCATAAATTACTTCCATACTGAAGAAGACAAGATGCCTTTAACGTTTTACCAAGTGACTAAAAGTAAGTCTTATGGTAAAGTTTTATCAACATAATAAATATTTAGTAAGTATTATAGTTAATTCTAATCTACCTAATGTGTAGATTTGTTTAAGCTAAAGATATTAAAATGCTTTATTTTTTCTGTCAAATGAACAAAACTAATTACAAAAGAAATAAAGTAAAAAATACCATTTTTTAGTTTTAAATAGTTGCTTAAATTGAAACATTTGTATTACAAATTGTATTACATATTAAATGTTTTCTATGATTATTTTTATTTAATTAGTCTCCCATTAAATTCTTGTCTCTAAAATATAACTTCCTTCATATTCTAGTATGTATTCGGTCATGTATTCTTCTAAATTTGTATATTTCATCTAGCATCAGTAGGATTTTTGGCACCGTTTCAAAAAACTTGTGTTTTATTTACGACATGCGCATATTTCTCCTCGCTGTACATTTATTTTTTCTTTAAAAAATTGAGTGCATTGGTGAGGAAGGCCCGAATGACAAATGCCCGGAAGTAGAATCGCATATATTGCCAGTGTGTTGTCGGTTTTATGGGCCACGACCGAAAATGTGCAGAAGAAAAACTCTCAAGTTATGCCAAGAAATCATCTCTAAACAAATACATTGCAACATAAACAACAAAAGGAATTATTAGTGCTCTCAGTAAACATTACTATTTATGGGGAAATGAGAGGTTAACTTAAACTTAATTTTGTTAGTTATTAGCTAAGCGTGGGTGACTTATGTCAATCTGTTCAAACTGTCATTCTTATGCGAGTACATTCGACATTCGAGTTCGTGTGCCTGCAAATTCAAAACTTTATTATCTGTTATACCCGGCAGGTATTCTATGTTAGTTGCTATTATCATAGTTGTTGATTGCCTATTATTTTACAATAGGCAATCTAGGCTAATTTTTAAAACAATTTTTGCGATATCCTCTTCGCATTTTGTCCGGTCAGTTTCACTCTATTTAATTATTGTTATTAATAAATTATCTTTGCATAAAAATTTTTCATTTTGAAATCTCAATGAACAAGCTTATAACTTAGACCAATAAGAATAGTTCTACTCTATTACTATCCCAAGACTACTTAGTCATTCTGCCAAGTTTAATTGCTATTTGTTGCTTGTTTTTAAGGTCTCTTAACACATTTTCATAAATACATCATAACGAGTGTGGTCTAGTTGAAGAATTTCTTGTCAAAATATCATCAATCACATTCAAGTTCCGGGTGCTGCACGTCACGCTAATCAGTTTAACAACTCGAAATTAATTAGTAATTCGTCAAATTAATATCAACGTGATTAAGCTAATTGCGCCCCGGATGAAATTCGAGCGCTGCGAAAGCCACCACAACTCGTGATGCGTTTAAACGAGAATTTGGAGCGACGTCCGTCATTCGGACAGCGCAATTAAATTCAAACCGAATGAGCGCGTAATTAAAGTCAAGCATATGCATAGTACAAACTGAAATAAATTAACGAGTTCTTCAACTCCAACTCAATCCACTGGGTACACACACGTACCTGCATACTTACTGCAATGAGGAAGAAACAAACCAAAATGTGCGGTTTTAAAAGCGATTTATTAGATTAGTATTCGATTGATTCGAATTAGAATTACAATGTTAGTGTATAGAAGACACACTTCCATGAAAGGTGTAATTGTTTGAATTCAATGCTGATTGCTCATTCTTTGTTTCCATTGTGCATTCATAATTTATTAAGACACACTCTAATATGTACATTCGCAACGAGTTTGCTTGGACTCTATGAGAATTTCACTTTAATTGAGCGGATTATTTTATTGCATTATAGCATTTATTTCAACTGTCTAATCGCGTTAACTATGCTAACAATTTAATGATGTTGCTCATTTTGTCGTCAATCAATGAAACCACTTCGTTAACAATCACAACATCCTTGAGTATTAAGTACAACTCTCGAACTTTGTATAGCAAAGTAATCAATTCATCAAGCTTGCATAACGAGATAAACTAATTCCATAAGTTAACTCTGAATGGCCTGAATATTCAAGCAGAAATAAAAAATATTATTTCAGAATTAAATAAATTATTTATAAAAAAATATTATTATAATTAAAATACAGACAATTTATTAAAAACATTAGCGATTTTACATTATTTTAATATTTTCGACATTTTCGATCAAAATAGCTTCTTCAAGCTTTTGCAAATATATTCACGCTTCTTATCATGTACTATAATATATTGTTGTTAATTTAGTCTAATAAATGTATTGTTTATTAGTATTCAATACATGCAACCAGATGCCAAGTTAAGGTGCGTTTATTTAGCACAAGGGTAAGAATGTTAATGCAGATTTATCATGAATGGAAAGTACACACTTTCAGAGACTTCGGATCTTTTGTTTAACATTTGTATTATTATGTTTCATGCCAATGAAACTAAAGATGGCGCATCAATGTCTAATTATTAGCATAAAATGCAAGTTTATATCTGAAAATGAACTTAATGATTTATTTGATTATTTTTGTTATTTTCGGGGCGTACTGCAACCATGCCGGATACCGACATCGTACATGACCTTCATTCTATTATATTGCATGAACCACCAGGGTTATTAGCAGTTATTGGGAATGGAAATCGGTGGAAATATATATTATATTAAATATTCTTTCGACAGGATTTAAACTTGTGTCCCCCGAATATGCACCTCTCAGTCACTGCTATTTTTTGGAATAATTATTTAGTAAACATTAGAAAATGTTGTATAACAAATGAACAAATTGGTAATCTTTATTTCTTATGCAAAAATAAAAAACATGCAAGCAAACTGGAATTGTAACAAATATCAAATAATTTTCAATCAAACAATAACACTGTGGAACAGCAATTTTTCTGATTAAGATGGCATTAATTCTTTTTTTAATTATTTTTAATTAATTAATTAATTTTTAATTAAATAAAATTAATTGCATTCGATCATTCACAATTTGCTAAGAAAACGCGTTTTTTAAATTTTCTATTCGTCGATGGTTTTTTTTTTTTAATTTTGATTTTAGTGTTTGGCCGAATTTTGATTGCAATTTGATATATTGTCCCATTACGTCCGTAATTATTATTAGATCATTTAGCTGTTTTCAATAACAATTCGTAAATAAATACCGAAGAAATGTGTGAAAACGTGATTTGTTTATCTTTAATAGTTTCGAAGTTATTAGTTCTCAAAGTGAGAATTTGTGAAAAAGTGCAGACGTTGATTTGAACGCATATTCCAAACAAATATACATTTGGAATGAAATGAAAGTATGTTCAATAGATTAAGTATAAGTTGCTTAATACCACACTAGTCTTCCAATTTAAAAAACCTGTTTTCTTAGAAAATTGTGATTGATCAAATGCAGTTAATGCCATCTTAAACAGAAATTTGCTGTTCCACAGTATAATCAAGCTACTTGAACACAGAAATTTAATTTTATATTGTTATAGTTATTTTCTTTAGAAAACTATATGAATATTTCGGAAACATAGCAAAACTTTGTATAACAACCTAACATCATTCATTATGCAGAAACATTTTGAATAATATTTTCCCACATATTGCAAAATAAGTGTTCGCTAACTGTCTTTCATGCTTCTTAATTAAGTGTTGTTAATTTTTTAATTTAATTTCTGCACGTATCTTGAAAATTTTAATCAATCTGCTCGTTATTCAGAGTTGTTTTTTCAATGTAATATATGTATTTTTATTAAGTCATTCATCAAACTGATATATAAACATTAAAAAAGCTTCTATTTATGCGATATTTAATTAATAAGCAAAAGTTCTTTCTATACATAGTTATTATACATGCTAATTGCATCGCTTCTTGTGCCTTTTATTAATCATAAAATTAAGCCCATCAGAGGCATAATAATAAAAGGCAGCTAAGCGCGCACGTCGCGAGTGCAATTGCAGATCGGCACGGCGGTGGCGGCGACGACGGCGTATAAATTACGCGCAGGGGCAGCACTTAAATAATGAGCCGTATGCAAAGTGCAAGCCGACGCGCAATGTTAACGCGCGTAATTACGCTCGTCCGATTGCAATCGCAGCGCGAATAAAAAAAGCGGCGTATTTTACTGCGTGATGTACAGCTAATGTGCTCTATTCTGACTCGCGGTGAGTATTTGTTATTTTGTTGGGAAAATATCATAAGACAGAAGTTCTCAAACAAACACGAATTAATCTATGCGAAAAATCACAAGACAATCGTTGAATAATTCAGGACCCAGAAGACTAATTTCATTCGAACTTTGTGTTCAATTAGTTTGGCATCGAAAAATCATTTCTTCTTTTGTTTATAGTGTTAATTTTGCCGAAACATTAATCATATGTGTTTTTTAATTTTCAGATGACTTTTATGACTTTTATAATGTTGTGAATTTAACATTAAATTTACTATCCGCTTGATTTCACAAAAATTAAATATATTTACTTCTCAATAGCAATTTGGTATTTGTTTCCTTAGTAATTCAATAGCAGATTTTAATTCTTTTTTTGTAAAGACCAACAATTAATTACTATTCAAATTGGCAACAAGCCTTTGCCTTAAATTGAATAGAGATATTTCAATGTATTTCTGAAAAGTAATATAAATGAACATATGTCGTAGTCAATGGTTTGTTTAAACTTGAGCTTGAACTGTTGAGTATCACTGGCATAAAACTGTAGGGAATTTTTCCGTTCGCAATTTGCTCTTCGCACAGTAATTGAAATTAACATGAATATTGTGCTGCAATAAAGTGTGTAATAATTTTTTTAATTGCCAACAAACCAGTTCATTACCACTATTTTTTACTGCGACCAGTGCTACTTTATTATTTCCAACTCAATCTTATGCCAGATACACACACGTTAGAATTATCATAACCTCAATAAATCAGTGCTTTCAACTTCTCAACTTTTGATCTGAATTTTTCTCATATTAAATCAAATATTTATTTGTCTGAAATCTACTCAACACATCAGCTCCAATGAAACAGCGAAGCAAACAATGACCATGAATGCACATCGGACGTTCATCATTCAAGTATCAATTTGTACCTCTTAATAATTCCTATCATCTGATAATTAAAATGATTTACGCCACTTTTCTAGTTACTGCTAATGACGCTTCCACATTTTTTACCACTTTAATTTTCTGTTTGTGCTTTATTGTAGGTCGAGAAGTGCAACGAAGAAGAAGCAGAAGAAGAAAGAGTTTGTGATTCTGTGAGAGTTGTGAAGAGGATGTCGCAGAGAATGCGGCGACATGCGGCACATCTTTATAAAGCATGGTAGCATCACCGGATTCATCGGCGAAATGCATCGATAATAATGCACCAGCGGCAACAAACCGTGAGAATGAAGGATGTTGCCGTGGAGGTAATAGAAAGAAGCTTATTATAAGGTGATAGAAAGTTATTAAATGTAAATATAAACCATTTTAAACTTATCTTTCGAAAATAGTATAAATTATTGGTGTGTATTTTACAGAAACAAAATATATATTAATTGCAGGTTCGTATGAAGAAAGAAGGAATGTGAAATATGATATAGTTCTTTAGATTAAAAAATATTTAGACATTTAAATGTGATAACGTGCTAAATTTCTATTTAAGAGCAAATTAAATCAGAAATAACTGAATTCGGAAAGAATATTAGAACATACATTTGATACAAAATAATTTGAGTTTTATAACATTTAAAAATTAATAATTATCTAGTGTTTCACGTATCATCCATTATTATGCATCTGTTTATATTTTTTAAATTAAATTTAAAATATTTATAATTAATATGTAGTTATTAAATTTACATTATTAATAGAGAATAAAATGTATTTATTAATACTCTTAATAGTATAATTTATTTAATTAAGAGGAAGACATAAATAGAGAACAAAAATGCGAATCTTCAACGTCAAGCTCTCAGTTAAGAATAATTTTCATTAAAATGCAATATAACTCGCAATCAAAGAAAGATATTTTAATTTTGAAAACATAAAGTAGATTTCATGCTAAATTAATTTCGGCTTTAGAAGACATGAATTATTATGCTGTCTAAATAAGCAATTCCATTTACACTTTGAAGTGTTGCAAATGTACACTTGTTTTACAGCTGTTTACAATTATTTAGGTTATTGGTTATTGCAATCACTATTTTAAAATACTTTATGAAACAAAAAGAATTAATGCACTTCTTAATACTATTAACGGTATTAAATTTTTAGTGAAATGAAAAGAATAAATAGAGTATAAAGTGAAACTTTAATTTGGAACGTTTCAAATTTTAGTCAACTTCTATTAAAATACTAGATAGTTTGTGAATAATATATATATATATATATATATAAACAACAAAAGTTTAAGTCAGCATTGCAATTTAATATCAACTTACCATTAAAAGTGATTTAACTTTAAAAAAACAAAAGATATTTCTAAATTGTGAAAAAACAACTATAAAGTATATTTAATAAGAAATAAATTCATTATCCAGATGAAACTTAACTATAACACTTACCCACTTTTACCCAATTTTTCCAATTAATACACTATATAAAACAAATAAAATTTTTAAATAATCATTGCACTGAAGAAGAACGCAAACGTTTTCTAAAGCAATATGAAGTAAGTGTTATATTTAATGAATATTAAATACTTTGTAACCGCACTCAACTACTCAACTCAAGAAATAAATTCCATCAACCACTACTTGAAATCAGTTAGATGTTTTTGAAATCAATCTTTTGTTTATTAAACAAGAAGTAATTCTGGTATTCATAGCAATTTACGTAATTTCAATGACTTTCCAGAAACATCTCTCTGTTTCCTCCTTGACGTCGTTGTAATTCTATCAGCAAATCCATAAAAGAACAATGACGCGCTGCACGTTGGATGCAAACGCGTCAATTTCGCAATCGACTGATTTACTGTAACGGATCTAGGCGAAAAGTAATTCCTCTCCGCGCATTGAGTGCAGCATTATTTACATTACGGCAAATAACGCAACTTTTAATTGATCTGATGCCGACCGAATGCCGCATGTGGAATGAATGCGTCGTCGTGTTGCATTTGTTTTTGGTTTGTTCTGAGTTGTCGGCAAGAGCGCATTTTTTCCGCGTCACTCATTGTCATCGCTGGTCATTCGCATAGAATGGCAAATAGCTGAATAGCAGAACGAGCTGCAGAGGCTATGCGGACCGCTTTTTTCGCAGCCGGGGACGGCGACATCCTGAATGTTGTTAGTCTAGTTACGAGCGACGTGCGCTGCGACACCGATCACAAAGCGCATGGTTTACATATTTGCTGAGGAATTGCCGAGAGGTGCTGGCAGCAGAGGTACAAATGAATACAAACACAGGAGAATCAAAAGAAACTACAAGATTGCAATAGAGGAAATCATTTAATTGGTTCTAATGACACACAAATAGATATACAATGATAATAATAATAATAATAATAACTTATTTTGCATACTTACAACCAACGGTCCTTCAACCAGGGAAAATAATAATTAAATTATCGTTCACAAAATACAAACAAAATAATAATACTTATAGTTTTTTTTTTCAATTGAGTAGAAGTTTTTGAATATGCCCTCAGATAGTTGTTAAACAATCGAGATGCTTGGAGATCAATTTTATTGTTAGCTCGTTATGTTGCATTTACTGAA
>JAODIE010000007.1:6946035-6973449 GCA_027575565.1 Diploeciton nevermanni
GTATTCTTTTGCTTATTACACAAGATATTAAATGTTGTAATTAAATTTTGCTTAATGTGATATTTGAAGAAAGTTACAAACTTAGATTAGTAATTATTTTTCAAATTTTAATTTATAAAGTAAGGAATAGGCCTGAAAGACGTATCAAAATGACTTAAGTATTTATTACAGTTTTGACTTGTTTATTTGTTAATTATTATGCTTACTGATTATTATGATTGCTGTAGAACCGTTGCTTGATGGCCATGTATATGTAAAAAATATATTATTATTATTGATTATTGTATTACTAAAATAACCACAATAGTGATAAAAAATGTGTAATTAAATTACTTCGTGAGCGTGCGTCACTAACTCTTTTGCGCCATTTCAAGGCTTGCTAGTATATGATTTCAAGTTGCAATACGCTTCATTTATAAATTACACACTGTATTAAATTGTGTAATAAATAAGTTATTCCATTATTGTTTGTTTCTTGACGAAGAAGAAAACTACAAAAATATACGACTCAATATGACATAAATTGTTGCACATTGTAAACTCTATATACTGAAAGATAATTGAAAGCATTTTTAAGTGCCTGCATGTGAAACGCAAAATTAAAATCAACATAGCATCGAACGCATGCGCATGACAAATATGGCTCACAACTGTCATACTTCGGGCGTGTTGCCAATTATCCATTCCTTATTCATTTATTCACTTAATTACTTATTTATACTAATATGTCACAGGCACTTCAAGCTTAAACATTTCCTTCTTATACTGGTTCGGATCAGGTCAACTTGACTTAAGTCTTTTAAACTTCAACACCTATTTCTCAACTCAAAAATATTGCAACAAATAATTGGCATCTATTATTAAAATAGAAATTGGTTTACTAATTGATTAATTATCAATCTTTGTCTGTCGATTAGAATTAAACTAGTTAACTAATTGAATGATCAGTTGATTTAATAATCGTCCAATTATGTTAATGTAATTTATCAATTTATCAAATCGATTAACTCGTGTAATTGACCAATTGTCATGTCAAGTAGGCAATCGACTCCCTGATGAGCCGAGCCCAATGGGTGACTAGTAAAAACATCACTAACTAACTATCATAGTAAGTAAATTACGGGCGAAGGTGAAGTTCAGAAGTTGTTTTGACAAATTTTCTATTCACCCACGCAGCATTACACCATATGCTGCCATCATTTTGCATAAAGGGGGTTAGCGTATGAGGGTAGTTGATATTTTAATGAATGAGTGGTTTTTCAGTTGGTTTAGCAACTTACATTACGAACATTGAATATTATAAAATCGTTTACTGTTGGCTATGAGGGTTATATCTATACTGGTGATCAATTTCATCCTTAAACTGACTCATTAAACAATTAAATAGCTCTTTGTTGAAGTCAACAGCGTGTGAAACTATCTAAATTTAATTATAATCTTTAAAGAACCAATTAGATTTAGTGTTGGGGTTTATTTCACTGTTAATGCTGCGTACTATGGGTAAGTACCATACGTATGCGTCGTATAAAAAATAATAAATGTTTAGGAGATGTACACAAATTTTAAACGGACTTATTTTGTGCTAATAACCTAGAACCATATAAATAGTTCACAATTTCAAATTGACTTAAGTCAGGTATGATTAAGAAAAGATAACATAAGACAGAAATTGTAAAGAACAGTTTATAAGATGAATGACTTGATACCAAAATTATTATTAAAAAAATGAGAAAATAAATTAAGCATTTTAGGACTTAAATATCAACGACTAAAATTACTTAAAGGTGAACTTCTTTATCAGAGCAACATAGCAGCGTAGTTGTGCATTTTTTATTATATATTATTATTTATTTTTGATAACACCAGATTTGACTTAAAACAAAAAGTTTAATACCAAAGTCCTATATGTAAAACTAGGTGAATAAAATAATAATTATAATTAATCTTATTTTATATGAAAGCAATTAGATTTTTCTATTGACAATTGAAAGATGATTATCCCACGCTTGACTTTCAACCAATTCAGAGAAAAACAGATGTTTCCCCTTTTGCATGCCGCATTTCTTGACTTAAGTCACTTCTTGTTCAAGCTGATCCAAAAAAAACTTAACCGATTAATTGCCCAGTTTTTGTGCGTGTGCAAGCGCGAAGACGCACACCATAGATGGATGCGCAGCCACGGCGAAATCCGATTAATTCGATTAATTATATTATTCATTTATAGATTGAAGAGCGCCGCTACCAATTTGGCCATATTAGCGTTTTTTTACCAATCGGTTGCTAATGTCGTCACCTCGGCCAAACCTAATAATGTTAATTTTAATTTTGCCGCCAGGAATAATAAAACTTAACATGAGAGGCGACGAAGAGAATGTTGTACTAGCTCGGCTTAGTAGATACTTGAGGATACTTAATGATGCAATGTGATCTTTAAGGTGATAAAGTAAAAGAATGATTTAGATCATTTTGGTGCAAAGAATTCAAACTTCTACGGAGAAAATTATTGAAATGATTTTAAAGTCTTGCAACTTTTATAAATTGAATAGTAACGTGAAAAAGTAATTTGCATCTGAAAACGTGTTTATTTTTCTATTGACGTAATTTATTTTGTTTAAGAAAATAGATTGAAACTATTTTTAATTTAATTATTTTCAGCAGAAATTAGCAGAAATATTCATTAATTTAATGCAAATATTTCTTATGTTTATTGCAAAAATTAAATATCTATTTTTGTTTAATTGTTTATTTGTAGTTTTCTTAGAAATTAATCTGAATATTCTAAAAAAATGAGCAACAGCTGTAGTAATTTGACAATGTTCATGTCATTTTGCAATATATTTACTTTTCTATTAGTGCAATTAGTATTGCTTAATTATTGGAAAATATTTTTAAATTAAATTATTGTAAGCAACTGCAAAATTGCTGGTTTATGTTTTCATGACAAAGAAAATGTAAAAGAAAATTTACAGTATATTCAACATAACATTAATCCATTATTAAACAAAACCTTGTACTTTGAAAGTCTTTTTGCAAAACAAAAAAATCTGCTTTAGATCATTAGATTCATTGCATTCAATAAAGAGGTAACCTAACTTCTATTTTAAAATCTTAAACTTTATATAAAATAATGTATAAAATAAATTTGTTGTAACTTGCCTCAATCACTTTATAACCTAATAATATTCACACCATCCTAAAGTACATTAACCTTCTATTAATGTTGGTAATTTATCTAAAAGCAACATTCCGGTATAATAACGCCATTTATGATAAATTATTAAAGATAAGCAGATTTAGTATTAACGTTCCGTTTGCTTTTACTGAATTAAAATATATTTTATTGTTCAAAGCTTATTTGAATTCGCACCTTCAATGGTCGTATCGAATCAGGTCAAATATCTAAAATAATGTTTATATTAATAATGAAGTGGTATTATTAACTCAGTCACACCTCAATTGCCACAATAATAGCAAGTCTAATAATGGCAAATTTATATAGCTCGTCAATTTGAATAAATTTGTTTGAATCGTTGAAATTCCAGACTTGATTCTCTCTGCCCGCTGCACGTTATAATAATAATGGCGGAATTATTATTCTGGCATTGTTTGCTGAATTAACAATGTTTGTTAACTCCATGTGAACCGGCTGGAATTTCCCTGAAAACTCCTCTCGGCCGCCAGTCCGGCGTCGGCGCAAACGTGTCATCGACGATATTAAAAGATTCGCTACGCACGATGCGCCTCCCTGGGCCGCGACGCTCGTGCAAGTAATTAATAATTAAAAGCACTATTTGCGATTACATCAAATAATTGCGGCGGCCGCTTTCCGCGAATCCGCGCGTTTTGCTAAATTGAGTGCAAACTCATAAAAATCCATCCGATTGCGCATTAAAACAGCGCGCATGTGTGCGGATTTATTTAATTGCAAATAGTATCGTTATAAACTTGAGAATTAGTTTCAGCTATATTATAATTACAAAGTAGTGGTGAATTTTATGAGTGCATTTACTCCAAGCACACGGATATGCGAGTAATATATCCTCTCAGTCTACAGAGTTTACAATTATTTCTCGTTCACAATTAACACCATGTGAAGAGTGTATAAAAAATGATAAATTTGAATTAATTAGCTCTGTTGTATCGTGGGCGTCGTCGATTTTATCGATTGGCCCATTTTAGTTTTTTTTATTGCGACCTCAATTATCATCATTAGAGCCAGCAGTCATTGAAACAAATACAGAGAAATAATTCAAATTGCGTATCGAAAACGCGAAAGAGACAATTCCAATTGCCTTCATTACTCACCGCAATTATCAAATAAAAATATTCTAATGCATTTATTTGAATAGCTGGAATGATGTTGTAAACTGATAGTACGAATAAAATAGCAAATTATCTGGATCTATTTCAATATACACGCTGCGTACCGTGGCTAAGTGCGTCGCGCATGCGCAATATTAATTTGCAGACATGAAAAAACATAAATTGAATACTTTAAAGTCGAATTTATAAAATGTTTGTATGATTAAAAAGAGACAATACAATTTTAAAACATTGAATGTGTAAATTGACATATGTGAATTATAATTTTAGAAAGATTCTATAACATTATTAACTTAAGGCAAAATTCATAATAAAATATTGACCAGGAAAAAACTTAATTTACCTAAGTCATATTATACGCACGTTGAAATAGCTAAATATGTGGTAGAAAGAAATTCTGAGTAAATTTTTTCACGTCTTATATTAAGAAATTAAATAAATTAAGCTTGAAAAGAATAATACATTAAAAATGCTAAATATGACTTGAGTTGACTTAAGTCAATTGTGGCCCCGCTCCGTAACACAGTCGGTAAGCCGTCTGACTGCAGCAGTGACAGCGAGGTGCAGTTTCTGGGGACACGGGTTCAAATCCTGCTGTATACCCCATATTCAATATAATATACACTCTCACAGAATTCAGTCCCAATAACCTAATAACTCTGGTAGTTGATGCAATACGGTGTCGGTATCCGACATGGTTGCAGTATGCTTCAAAAAAAAAAAAGTAAATTGTAAAACAAAAACTTGTAATTAAGGTTTTGAGAGAAATATCGCGTTTTAAATAGTTATAGCATTCAACTCTTTTTGCTTAGCAAAAGTTTTTTGAAATGGTTGAAAGTGCAATTAGATAGGATTTTTTTTATCTTGATGAAGAAGATAATAAATGATCAGTATGATGACTTAAATTTTATTTCAATAGCAAGGATTACTTTTTTAATTTTACTTAGGTTATCTATAACAGACTAGGTAATATGTTTTTTTTTCTTACGAGATCAAATAACTATTTATCAATCTATCAGGCAGTATTTTTACACATTAAAGCACTTTACGCATTCGCTGTTTAAGTCAATGTATTTCGTCCACCTGTTTAAATGTTTGCAGCATTACTTTATATCGCTGATTTGAGTTTATGAGCCTGAGCCGCTTAGTGGTGGATATAATACGTCATTTGCTGATTTATTTCAATTAATGGAAATATTCATCGGGGGGCAAGTTTTTCAACACGCGTCGGGCACTCGGCCGGCGATCCCACGAATCCAGCAGCCGGCATCTACCTGCGCGGCCGCGCGGAAAAAATCAGCTCTGAGACGCAAAACGAGACCGGATCGATTTTATTACGCGCGCATCTAGCGGCGACACCAATTCACGAATGCGCATTCATTGCGACTACGAAGGCATACGAATTGCATGCATTAGCAAACCGCATCGAGCGAATGGAAATCGATGGAAATTGCCAGCAGGACTAACTAGCCGCGTGTCGCCGCGTCGTCGACGCATAAACGGTTTGACTTAATGCCCAGCATACCGGGTTCGTTACGTATGTATTTATTAATTTATTTATATCATCTGAGCACGCATAAACGATGGACATTTTTATGCGCACCGAGTTTCATCTTATTAGGAAGCTGGGATGGGAGTGACATGTGCTGGCTTGGATAGATAACGCTGTAACTTAAGTAAGTAAATGATTGCAAACTAATTTGTTAACTATAATTTAATCCGCCTTAAATGCGCCGCGAATGCCGTAGGTTTTTAGAAACGATTTGCGAAAGTTACAAGAAGATGTAATCAATATTCGCGTGAACGTCGTTAGTGACATGCCTTAAAGGATCGACTCCTACATAACCTTAAATGATGACTGACGGGTTTGGGATTAGCAAATGGATGGAAACCCGTTAGAGATGTTTTTGCCTTTCTGGAAAAAGAAAGAAACGGAATATGCTAATTTTCAGTGTTTCAATGTGACTTAAGTCAATTTACAGAAACAATTTACAAGTAAAATGGGATCTAATCGATTTGTATTCACCAGAAAAGTCTATAGAATTTAATAGCACTTTACTCATTTAGGTTACTTATTATGTTATATTTTCAGACTTTATGCAAAAAATAAAATAAAAATTTCTTATTGTTGAAGATTAATACAGAATAATTTTATAGAATATCAAAAACTAGACTTAGTTTACTTAAACAAATTTATTTTTCTTGGCAAGCATTCTTATAAATTAAGCAAACATTTTCATGAAGACAAAATTTCTAGTAATTTAATAGATTAATCAAAACCGTTTGAAAAAGTCTTTCAACAATATTAGCATAATTTAATTATTTAATTTTTATTTTAAACCAAAATTTATTAATAAATAACATAAATTAGTGCAATAGAAAAATATTATTTCGAACTTAACTAATCCTCCAAAAATAAAATGCTAAAAATCTATTAAGTTATAAGTATTTAAAATGTTGAAGTAAATAGACTCATGTCTCGAATTCTCACAGTCACGTCATTTCGCAATGGTCGTTTAATCCATAATTAAATTTAATTGTCATCGTTCGTGTCGGCGGGCAATCGCAAGGAATTAAATACGCCGACGACGGATAGGACGTGCCCGCGCAGCGCAGGCCGCATTAATCGCGCCGCCATAGTTGCGCGCCGCCGCCCAGCGAAAAACCGCGCGCGCAATTCGCCATAAAACGAAAACTAATCGAAAAGTGCGCATACAATAGACGCCCTCGTCGCGATTTTCCCACAAAACCCAGTGACGTTTCCATTTCACCCGCGCATGTCGCGCTTAATGACATAATGAGATGTGTTGGCTTCTAAGGCACGTACACTGAGTTTAAGTGTATACCGCGTACACGATGAAGGAGATGAGAAAGAAGAGGAGATGAATGATGTAAGGTGACTTGAGTATTGTTGATACGTAGCTACGTTCTGAAGTTCTCGTAGAAGAGACCAACATTAGAGAGTAGACTCTATGAAATTTGAATTTTTACATGACTTCACCAATCGTCTGTTGCGACGCGACGTGCAGGTCTCAGACCAATCGCGGGCAGGTCGCGCGTCGCGGAGGAGGAGACGATCCTCCTTGATTTGTTTCTGCATATTCGATTTCCAACTCGCTCTTGCACCATCCTGAAACTGACTTGTAACAAGTCACCATCTAAAAACGTCTTACTTATCGCGGCAATACTATTTTCACCGATTCAAATATTAGCATACTTAATTTCTGCGAAAAAAAATTTCAAAAAGACTTGAGTCAATTGATTAATTTTCTGCATAATCAGCAGGAGATTTAGCAGGAGAGCAATTCAATTGATTCTACTTAGACTTTCGAGAAGAAAAATTAGGAATCCAAAGTTATGGATTTCAAAGTCATTTCACACGAAGCTAATAAGTTCAATCAACTTCTCATCTTCTTAAATAAATCAGTTAAACTGAATAAAACATAAAACATCTAATTTAAAACTATAAACGTATTTTTAGTAATTTTTCTTAGCATTTGTTATTTCCTAATAACATTGAAATTTAAATAATTAACATGATATAACATAAATTATCTTCCCACCAAACTCCATAAATATTTCAACATGACTTAAATCTAATTTCCCTCTATTATTAAGTCATTATCACATTCGTTTCTCTGGTTATCTCAAATAGATGAATATAAATTGACATAACTCATTCTCATCATTTGCACTTTCCATCACCTAGCCAAAGGGCGTCTGAACATAGTCTGCTTAGCATTTTAATGTTGTAAAGTAATTCTAATTAATTAACAATCAGTAATTACGGGCACGCAATTATTCCGAGTTGTGTGCGCACATTCTTCTACTCCTCACTGAATAGTACTGTCTGAGTAACTTGAAGAGTGCATTAGCAGCTATTTTTGATTCATTACTTGACTGATTAACAAATGGGCACGGCGCCGGTAGCGACGTGTGCGCGGCGGGAAAGCGTATTCTAATTAAAACAAATTAAAACTCAATTATCACATTTCGATGAATAAGAATGATTGATGAGTCTCAAACAGACGCGGGCTTTACTTAGGGAGAGAACAATAATGATGAAAACAATGAAAATTACGATTACTTAACATGAGTAACTCAAAATTCATAGAAAACAAACAGCATAAATGGGAAAAAAGAAGGAAAAGTTAATTGCAAGGATGTAGAAGCTATTTATTTGCAGAGGTAATTAAAATTATATCAAGTTATGAAGTTGGAATCTTAACGCGTAAGTCAGTGGCGTAAGTGTGTAAAAACTAGTTGTAGTTGTTTGATTTATTGCTCGGATATTTCCTGATCAGCTTAGTTTTTACTTTCCCATCGTATTGATCTCTTTGCTTTGAGTAACAAGTTGTTACTTAAATGATTTTGATGATTATAAAATGGCAAATTGTATTATTTTATAATAAGTGTCACGTTTTCAAGATAGATGGTGGTAGGTGGCAGCTTTCCCAGAGGATTCTTGCTCGAGCTTATCGAACCTAAGCAAAGCAACCTAAGCAAGTGTCTATATGGACACAAGAAAAACAGACTTGAGTCAGGTCAACACGTGTTGGGATAAACTTAGAATGACACTTGTTGCCTTCTTCAACTTAACAATAACTTCAATTTTAATCTCGTAATCGTTTAGTTGTCGTTGACTGGTTAAATTTACAATGCCAAAATTATGTTTCTCGCTATAAGATTAAATTCACTTAAGATAACTGAATTTATTTGAAAATTCAAATGAAAATATCAAAAGAATAAATAACATGATGTTGTTTCACACTTGATTGAATGATCCGAATAAATAACTTCTATTAATTTGAAGTTAATGACAAGAGTTTGAGAGTTTATTTTAAGTCAATTTTGCTATTCTGCCATTCTATGTTTTGATTACAGGTATTTACGGTGTTATGCAGATGGCGCTACAATCAGCTAGATTGTTTGTTTGATCAATTGCATTTTTATTCATATCGTTTAAACAAAGACTCAAAAAATATATGTGATTTTAAGATAACATTGCCTTATTTAGATGAATTAAGTGAGTAATTGATATTAAATAGCTGTAATTGGTTCAAAATTAAGACAGATGGCGCTATATGCGAACGTCTCGAACTTGTTACCATATTCATGGGGTAAAATATCAAACTATTGCCCTAAGTTGGACTTGTGTTAAGCCAACTTTTCTTACGTTAGAATCAAGGAATACATCATTTTTTTGAAACTCCTTTTTTGTGCATTTCATTTCGAGTGTAAGTCTCAGTACGTGCCGGTGTTATTCCCTTATACTCCTCGTTTTATTAGTTCGCGCCCGTCGGGGCCGCGCCGTTTACACTGAAAGATAATAGTCGCGATCGGCTACACAGGTGCGTGCGCAGTCTTTTTTTGATTCTTTGGCTCAGTGTTCACTCTTGAATGCGCTTGAAAATGGGCGCAATTTACAGCGCAATGAGGATGACACACGTGGATGAAAATGAGCCGCGAAATGCGGCGAGCTTTTGTCTCGCATTGCTTCTCACTGCTTAGTTTACGAGCGGCATGTAGAGCGAGATAAATAAAGATGATCAAGTTGAGACAATATGTCAGACGTGAAAAAAAAATTCGTGTTCTTTTTTAATTGCAATTGTAATGTAATTTAAAATATACGTATCAAGCACAATAGTAAAAATTAGAAATGTTTATAAATATTCTTAGGGAAATTAATGACTTAAGTCATTCAAAATGGTTTTTAATCAAACAATTTTTTTAGATGAGTGGTTTTTAGTATAATTATTTTAATTACTAACCTAATCTAACCTATCTTATATACTTTTAATCTAAAATTACAAGAGTTATGGGCGCTTTAATACAGAATTGAAGTTGCAATTATACCATATTCAATATAGTTTTACTTCTTTTTTAGTTTTTTTTTTTTTTAATTTATATAATATTATTTGCCACCCTATCTTTATTTGTGTGTGTATTTAAGAAATATAATGAATGCTTATTTCGTTTTAATTATGTAATTTTGCACGTTTGGCTAATTTATAACAATATGTGCTCTTATTCTTTTATAAAAAATAGTCAAACCTAAGCGAACCGAATATAATTAAACCTATAATTTTCAAATTACAAAGTGTTGTGGAATTTTTAATTAAATAATTTTTTAACTCTATTTGATTTTTCTATTATTTTTTCAGTTGTTAATTCCTACAAATTGTATATTTGATGTTGTTAATCATAACCTAATCTTCAGTTAATCGGTAGAAAATAATTTGTTTTGTTTGATAGTTTTTGTTTGGTTAATAATTATGATCCAATACATTTTCACTAGTAATAACATAGTATATTATGTATAGTATTGAATCTAGGCAAAATTAACATAACCTAAACTATAATTTTATTTACATTCTACATTGTCTAATTGATTAACTATTTTTTGTATCTTATATTCTAGTGAAGCATTGTCTTATTCTTTCTAAGAAATCAACTTCCGCCTCCATTACAAATTAAACCCGGCTTTCTTCTTCGTTTCTACATTTTCATTCTCAAGCAGTGCCACAATTCGCGATTCATTATCGCCACATCAATTAATAATGCCCCGGCTATTCGCACTCGGCCGTTATTAATAAATTCGCACAACTACGTGCGCAGCAATCTCGAGGCGGGCATCTTTTTGCGTCCGCATTTGTTGTAAAAATGCGCAAAAGCGCGCTCTTCACTTCTAACGCCATTACTTGTTAATGCCTTTTGTACTTGCTTTAATTCGTTCAATTCGCGGTGCTCTCATAATCTCAATAACAAACCGACGTCAAGTAATTAACTTTAGAAATTATTGTTGTTGCATTAGTCATAACAATAATTCCATGCAAGAAACCATTGTTGTAACAAATTACACCAAAGTGCAAAATAAATCTGAGATTATGTTGATTGCAAAAATGTGTGAATCACAAGATTTCTTGCAATTGCTTATTACGATTGTTAGAATCTTGTGTGTTTGAATCAAATTGCAACCTAAGTCGCTAGAACGAATAGATCAAAAATGCAATAATGCATTATTTATTGAATTAATATTTGACTGAAATTATTAATTGGTCTTGGTTTAAACTAGATCGGCTCGGTTATATTCAATTCATATAAAGAATAAAATTATTAAATAATTGGTTCAATGCATCTTCAACCTGGAACTTGATGATAAAAACAATCATTAATTAATAAGAAATAACTGGCTTTGATTAGTGATACTAATATAAGATACAATTGATATAACAAAATTATTACACAAAAGTACAAAATAAATGAAGTTAATTACTATAAAAAATGTATGAAGATTAAAAGTTTTTGTAATTTAATGAAGAGGGTTTATTACTGGCAATTCGAGAGCATCAAATTCGAAGACGAATTTTGTTCATCCGGTTTGTTTGGTTGGAAATAAAGATGAAATATCAATTCGGAGAATAGTATTTAAAAAGTTTTCAGATTAGTAGCTGCGTGCTTAAAATTGAATAAAATGATGCACACGTGGGATTTATTTATTTACCACGCCAGTAAGTTATTATAAAAATTAACGTCTTATACCGTCTTATATATATATATATATATATAAATTAGTATTTTAATCATGAAGTAATTTCCGGTAAATTTTATATATATATTCTTTGAAATAAGACTGACTTAAAAGAACTTATGAAATAGTAGAAAATTACCAAAAAAAGTTGGTATTTTGTAGTAACTTATCTTATGAAAACATCTGTCGTGACATCAAGAAAAAAATAAAAATAAATTGATTTTATTTATGTCAGAAATATATGCTTGTTACTTATATTAACTACCACCTCCAAATGCAAATAAACCTTTGTTTTAATATCACTTAATGACAACAATTACATTGTTAAAAATAAATAAAATAGATCCTTTAATTTAATATTATTAACTTAACTGGGAGAGTGTGTTATGTTATACCTTTTATTTATCACTATCAAAATAGAATGGGTATATGGGTTTTAATACGTTTGTATCAAAAAGGAACTATCATATCATCTTCCAATATTCTAATCAATGCTTCCAAACAGTAAACTTCTGCCCTCACTTAATAATATTTGACGTTTGAGGTTAAGATTGTTAGAAGTAAGGAACCTAGATGAGATCTAAATGGTATTATCACGTTTTATATACACTCTATCAACTGTCTATACCATTGACGGACAAATAGAAACCGCTACGCAGGAGCAAAGAAGGAAGTACGCGCTGATCGCAGCTGCACGACGCTAAGTTGACTTAAGTCAAGCCAACGAACATTATGCACGCTAATCGTTAATCATGCAATATGCGAATAATCATCTCGTTATGCACGGACGGTGTCTGCTGATTTTATTACCAACTCGTCGCTTATCATCCCGCACCGATCACAGGGGCGCGTTCAATAAATTGGATACAGAGATGGATGAATATGAAAACGATAATAACTTCCAAGTTACAATTGTAGAGAATCTAACCAAGACTGTAAATTAACTTTAATTGTTGATATTGTAATAAAATGAGTGTACTTTCAATTAAGAGATAATTACTTTGAATGATTTCAAATAAATTAATTGCATGATTATTTCTTAATTTGCGCATCTAGTTCCGTTTTTATGCGTTGCTTCCATTTTGTAGCGTGGAAAATTCAAGAAATGCAGACAAGTTTTTATAATTACAATAAATAATTTTCTTGTTGCGAAGCGATGCCATAATAATGACTTGTGTAATGAAAATGGCATAAAAATGCAAATGGCCCTAACGCTATCTAAATGTGATATTTAATGTTCATACGCATGTGCAGAACGTAATTAAGTACTTCAAACCTATCTAACTACAACTGACTTTTACGCTTATATTTTATATCTTTGAGTTTTATTTCTTGCATACTCGAATTAACTACTTAATGCTTCATTTGGAGCATTTTGAGTGAATAGCTGGCAGCCAATCGTAGATAGAGAAGTGACGATTGTATGATGCGTTGGGGCGCTGTTAAATTAACATGCTCGTTACTGATTATTTGTTTGAATAACGCGTTTTAGCGAGAAGCATCAATCATCATTACGCGCGCGTGCGCGCCATCGCAGTCCTCTTATCTCGTTGCGCTTCTTCCTTTTCAGCGACGTGCGCGCGGTGGTTCTTTTGTTGTTTGACTTCCGTGCTAGCTCGTAGAGTCGGTCAAGTAGTGAATATAGTCCACACAAGACGAGTCATGCGGAGTATGTACAAATTCAATTATCCTGTTTAACAATGCAGTCTAAAAGTACATGCAATACAATGAAAGGATTATAGCGTTTCGAAGTCACCTGTACTGAAGTAAAATACATTTTATTAAATTAAAATATTAAACTCTGTAAAATGGTTTAATTTAAAAGTATATTTGGTTGCCTATATATTTCGCCAAAGACAGCAGTTAGCATTTTTGTTGTGTAGTCGCACACGTGTGCGTTCTCCCCTCCACTACGTACTGTCATTAAAGCACTGTCTTCGCTTCAGCAATGCTCAGTCGTCAGGATACCTGCATGTAATCAACATCGCCCTCTATTTTCATTGTAACCATATTTTCTCTCCTTCTTTTTACTTTTATATAAGCATTTAAATTAATCGGTTTTCTCATATTCAATTTTTACTTAATAAATTAAATTTAAAACTAGAAGTATACTAAACAAATTGTATTGAGTATAAACTAACATTTTGATTGTGTTTCTATTCCTATTATTAGACAATAGTAGTTACTGAAAAAGAATTTGAAAAATATTTATTATTAAAGTAGAAATCTTCATTTGGAGAAGTGTGAAAACTGGAGGTCCTGATAAATGATTATATTGATAAATAGATTATTATCACCATGTGCTCTTAGAGTACGAAAAAGTTTTAGTTTTTTATGAAACTACACATTGTTTCTCTAATAAATTTAGAAAATACAAAAATAATGAAATAAAATATACAAGCTGATTTCTAATATATATTCTCTTAATCTTTATTAGAAAATGCATTCTTAATAATTCTCTGTAATTTAACTTTCTTTTGCATTACTTTCCTCTTTAATTCATCTCACTACACTTTCTTATCTACCTCTCCATGTACGTGACAAAAAACTTTAATATTTTAACTTCATTCATTTGACATCATTTCATTTCCTTCTAGACCTACCCACGCTCGTAAGTCTTCCCTGAATCCGCATCTTTCCCGGACATTTTGCGACAGGCCCAGACGTTCCACGCAGAATACTGATTAATCTCGAGAGGGGATTTGCAAACACGTCGCGCCGTCCTGCACATCCTTTTACTTCATAACCATCCAGCACTCCAGACATTTTATACATTGCAACCTTTTTACTCGAGTCTGCAACTCTCCGTGAAGAAAGAATATGAGTCTTGGGATGATGATGAAGCTTGCTAAGTCGCTATGAGACGCTTTCATCATCACAACTTCATTATAATTTACATCTATCTACCTGAAGTGAGTAGAACTTTTGAGATTGTGTATCAAAAGTGGACTTAACTCGACCGAAGTCAGATTACAATTGCACTTGCCACTAACTAATAATGATAGAAGGTGTGTGTAATGTGATTGTAATGACTTAAATACAACTAATTTCAAGTTATAAATTTGATATTTTTATTTTGTGTACTAAGTAAACTAGATTATTTATTTCACTTGTTGTACTTCTTTCTTTTTTAGTTGGAACGTGGCGTGTTGTTTGGTAATTTTAGATCATACTGATTATACTCATCGTTCATTTTCTTCAAGAAACGATTGAAATGAGACAAAGTTGACCTCTCTATCTAGTCCATTCTAATTCCAATAAGTCAATTATGAAAATAAATAAGTACTTGATTCAATATTATATTTAGCGGTAAATCCAATTTGAGTTTAGTTTTTACTCACGTAGTAAATTCATATTCAGTTTGTTGAGAACAGATTACGTATTTATCGAAAGTATCAAAAACAAATTTCCAAGAGGCATGCCTTCTTCTCTCTCACCTGCATTCCGGGCGAAGGTGCGCACCGCTCGATTGGAGATTATTAAACGGTCGCCTATAATTATAGCGACCAGAGCGGATCCTCTGCTCGTTATAACAATCTCGGCCGCAGACTCCTGTGAACTTTACTGGGATCAACTCGATTATGATTCATTGCGATGCCCATTATACCAGACACGACCCCGTTATCTAGCAAATGAGCTTTGTCTGCTTTACCAAGTGCAACGACAATAACGAGATTACTTTTAATGGTATTATTACTAGGAAAGTATTTATTTATATTGAGATTATTAATAGCGTATATTGGGTTGCCTACTTTGCTTACGTTGCCTACAATAGGCGTAGAGTGACACGACGTCGATACCGAGTCACGCGTGTGCGTTCTCCCCACTACAAGACGTAGCTATTAAAGCACTGTCTCTCTTCGTCAATACTCACTCGTAGGTCTGCTTCCGTGAGCTCAACATCTCCTCATTTGCGATATTCAGCTTACTCATAATATTTTCCATATTGATTAAACAACCTGCCGTCGCCATTCATTCCACTCTCTATATTCATCACATCAACATCAGATCTTCTTAATTTGTTTACGTTTAAACTTCTTTGTATCTCTGCAATTTCCCAGTGTTCACACTGTTACTTAGCGTATAATTAAACCGCGCATCCCAACAAATTTCAGTCCCATGCATGCACAACACAACATTACCCATCCTCCTGCACAACGTCCTTAGTTAACACGAAATAATCTACGAATAATAATAAAAAGAATTGAAGCACTAATGCGGCGCGCAGCATCAATGCACCTCCGATTCCCATTAAACCCTCTGCTGGGAAGCATTGAAAGCCAGGCTGCGAGCCTCGCATCACAATCGTAATGTGTTGTTAGAGGGCGTGCCATCTGATTATAATACGCGGTCCCGAATAATTAACATCGAGAGCTGCTACACGTGGGGGCCGGCATCGATTTGTAACCCGCTCAGCTTTGCCAGCACTAGAGAACGAGAAATAAACGAAATTAACTCAAACAGACAAACAGCGATTAACATACTTTCCAGGGATGGATTTTCCTCAAATATTTTGAATCAACTCGCGACTGTATAGCAGTGAGAGTTGAAAGTAGTACTGACCATCAGGCGTTTTTCAGTTTGATACCCATATAAGTTACGCGTATGGAGATTGTGAGCAGCGATTATGATACTCTGGTGTTGCAGCAGCACGAAGTCGGTTTCAGTTTAAATGCAAGTGTGATTTGTAGCGCGGTCGATACGGCGCTAATAAATAACGCCTCGACTAATCGACGCCTTAATTCCGCTTTAATTTGCGTACTCGGCTGACAGCCGCCGAACAGGGCATGGGAAATGCTCGACCCGAGGTTAATTAAAATTATCGGCGACCTTGCCGCGCGTCAGTTGATTCCAAATGAAGATGAGCACACGAGATGGTACTTATATATTTAACAAACACCTTACTATATACTTACTTGAATGTAAAATGCAGTTTCACATTCACACATAAAGTGTGATACTTCATATAAACAGTCTTTAATGCCCAATTCGGATAGTAATGGAACTTAAAAAATGTTGAATTTTTAATTGTATATATGATGTCAAAGTCGAGCATTCAATCCTCACTCCAAATTTACTAGCTGCGCCCTCTCTTTTAAGTGTGTGTGTTTAACCATCTCTTCTCCGAAATTCTCTCACATTTTAAATGCAAGAAATTGCCGTGTGAACAACAAATAACTTACATTTTATTAACAACATAATTCTAGCCTTGACTTGACTTAAACATTAGATGCATCACTTGCATTATTACACCGAACTAAATTCAACACACACGGATAACTCTCAATTACCCGCTTAAAGCTGTCAAAGCACGAGTAATCATTGGTAATCATCTAATTACTAGAGCAATTATTTTGTAAAACAAGCATTAATAGAGTAATTATCTAATTACGTATCAAATTGATTAAAATACCTATAAATCAAATGTGCATTTTAATTTTCTACTTCTTTACTTTAGTTAATTTCAATTAATAGTTAATTTATCCATATCAGCCCAACCCAAATTAAGTCAACTTGGCGTTGTTTAATGTACATTAATTGAGATGCTTCGCAGTGCAATGAGCATAAAATAAATTGAATTAACATTTAGCGTATAGTTTAATTCGATTAGGGATCTAGATAAATTGCTTAATTGTTGGACATTAATATCAATCATTTTAGATGCAAACCTGGAATTAGACACAAGTTATTAATGTAGGTGAAAAAAGTAATTTAGTAATTCGGAGGAATTAACATTTTTGGCATGTCTATCAATAAGGAGGCAGAGAGCAGAAAGTAATTTGAGATGGTTTTGAGTGGATAATGCGATTTTAATTATTTGTGCGAGCTGGTAGGCGACTTTCAAAATATGGCAATTACATGCATCAGCAAGACAATTGTTAATACCTGCAATAAATCAAAAACGAAGACTGAGATACTACTTTATTGTAATGCGTGAGGCGTAAGTAAATTAATTCGTTACGAATGCGAATTGGGCGAAGATGAACTGAAAGCAATTAGGTTAGAATTTTACTAATTTTTTAATTAGCATCAAGTATATTCATATGATCTGAAATTCAAAAAAATCTTTTTTTTTTAACTGTTATTAAGTTGAATATAAACCAGAGATACATTATTTTTCTACGTACCAATTTGTTACATGTAGATATTTCTTGTAAGCCTTGTTTGTAACTGACAACTAATACTGTCAGTAACATATATTAATAATTAATATTCTAAATAAAACTAATTATATTCAGTCATTAGTTTATTCCTATAAAATCTATTGGATCAGAATTCCAGAGTTTTATTAAGTTTAGTAGATTTAATTTTTATATTACTATAATTAATTTTAACGCTGACATTTTTATTCTTATACCCGCAAAAATTGTAATAATGTAAATGTTATAAACAGAACTATTGGAACGGTAGCTCCATCGACATGGCTTTTACATGAGCTCTTCAAGAAGTTATTAAAATCCTTGAAAATAAATAACCTCAAGAAGAATTAATAGCATTAATTTATTGAAATAAACTCTTCAATTTTATAATTATTTATAATTTCATGTTTTACAGATAATTCCTCTACTAGCATATTTTGTAAAATATCAACAAAATATTATTTAAGTAACAACAATCAATTTACATGTTTACTTGCTTGACAAAATACCTTTTTTTTTTCAATTTCTCTGACTGAAGTCTGTGAAGTGTCAAGGCCTTAAAACGTTTTTTCTTAATATCTGGTCATAATCAATTATCCACTGCACAATTATTCTGCACCGACTACCAAGTCTATAAAAGATAAAAAATGAATAAAATTCACCAGCACTCACCGACATTCACTGGTCGTATAGGAAGTGCAGAGCAATATTCTCAAATCTAAAATTAAATTATAACAGAGAGTATATTAAGCATAGATGTGCACTGATGATGCCAAGCAGAGTCTAAACAGCATGAATTGAATGATTAAAAGAGTGAATAAGAGATGCGCAAGTATGTAAAGCATTTAACTGCTGATTAGTTGTTATCGTTTTAAGAGAATAATTACTTGTAATGCATAGAATTTATTTCATACAATACTGTACAATTTATGTAGTAATATTATAATAAAAAGTTAGAAATTCACTGTATTAAATAGTTATAATTTTTTTTGAAACGTTTATATTTTACAGACAAGAAAAATATTAATGTATGTCAAAAATAAATTTAAAAAAATAAATAAAATTATTTAATAGTCTTCTAGAAAATTGTATCAAAAATGAATTTCAATCATTCAGACGTTCAGACGATTGAGATTAGCTTTTAATAAATTTAACTCTCAAACTAGAAAAGATATTTTAATTCTTTGAGCATATCAAAAAGTAGATTTAATGTTCTATCAGTTTGGGGAGATAGAATAATTAAATTCTACTCTTTAAAGTTTACTCTATCTTAAATCTGTTATTGCATTTTGCATCTCCTTACATTTATTAAATCTGTATTTTTAATAATAATACTTAACATAACATAATTTAATTTCAATGAATTCTTTGCAGTACTGATTTTTTCAATTACTTCTACTTTTACAGTCTAACTCAATCCAGCAAATTTAAATAAACATTTATTTCTATTTTTATTTTATTGAAATTTATTTCAAACAGCCCAGACTCAAAACACACGTGTAAAGCATTGTAATTCAATAAAAAACAAGCACTCCGCAATTAATTAATTTATGAATGTACATACACGATCGCCGTAAGATCGTAAGTTGCGGCCGACGGCTGAATGTTGAAGGCGATTACATTTAATGCCTAATTAATAGATTCATAGCGCACACTGTATTATATTTGCCGGAACATTCAACCGTCCGTCTTTCCAAACCGTCCCTCCTTCAAAACCCGGATTGGTACAGCGCAAGAATTTCAAATAATGCATCTACAATTCATCGTACACAATGTATATTCATGTGCATTTACACGATAAATGGACGCAATCGACATAAAGGTCTTTCATTGATTTTAATTAACTTTACGAAATAATCAAAACGATAAGAAATTCGTTGAGACTTGACTACTTTCTTTTGGTAAGGATTCCATACCAAGTAGTGGTAATTAAAACATTAGAATAACATTCTATTAAACTGTAATTCAGGTAATTATAGAGAGAGAAAAAATTGAGAAAAATATCAAGTTTAATTGAAGATGCCTAATGTGAGAATGAAGAAAGAAGAAGAAATTGATTTTGTGCTCAAATAGACTTAAATCATTTCCTAAGAAATTTTCCAGCTTAGTTGTACTTTAACATAAATTAATTTGTGCTAATAATTGTTCTATGTTTAAATAATATCCCAAATATAATAAAATAGGTCACCTTTGGAGTTTGATTCCTAGTTTTATATTTACGATAACAAGAAAAAATCAAGTTGCTGTTGCAACGGTTTCAATATTGCAAAAGTGCATAATTTGAGATATAAAGACAGGCTTAATGAGAATGACTAAGCCAGTAGAAATTTATTTAAATTAAATGAAATAGACTTAAGCTACTTTTTAGATTTCAATATGACAATCTTAGAAAAGCTTAACTGAAGTCACACTTTTTCTAAATTACAAGAATTAAACGGAAGGAAGAAATTGTAATGTCGAAGTTGACTTAAGTCATTTTGTACGCAATGCATTAATTTAATTTTTTTAAACAAAAATTTGCGTCTAAAGTTATTTATACTTAACCTCACGTTAAATTAATTATTTTTACATATGATATTGTAACTTAAGTCATTTCTCGGTTTTCACATCACCTTCTTATAACTTTGTCTCTTTTTACTTCTATTTTTGCTGGGTGGGAGAGTCAATAAAATATTATGTGTACATATCCAGAATAGCGATAATCGATAATATCACGAGTTAAAGAGGCAATAAATTGCCAGCTCGCTGACCACGATCCCAAGGAATGGAGCTGACTGCACACGACTGTGGTTTCGCTGCTTTCCAGCTTCCCGTGGTCGAGGCAGGAGTAAGTAGCCACGGATTGCTCGCACCGATTTTGCAACTCTTTCACACTCGATAAAAAGTTTCGGTCATGTTGCTCGTAATTGGCACGATCTGCTTACACGCAACCGAAACACTACAATACTAAAAATATCGTCTACATGTAATTGTAAAATTTCACATTATCATAATAGTTTCAAATAATACCAAACGATTTAGCTAAATAAATATAATAGAGATGGTGAGGAAGACTCATAATTGTAACTTCTGAACAACACATAAACATTGAAAATATTCTATCTCAAACAAATTGGTTGCTTAAGCTGACCTAAACAAGAATTAAACGACTTAAGTTTGTTAAGCCAAAATGCGTTCTCGTATATCTATAACAACTGACATATGGGAGATATTTTTAAAAACCATCCTTCAAGCAACTTGAGAATTATGATGTGTTATAAATTTGCATCAATACGTTCAAGCATTTGCCTTACATAAAAATCTAACCTATTTTACACTCTCATGAAAGAACTGTTTGTGGTTAAACAACTACTGAGCATATCCACAGTTTTACTAAAATAGTTTAAATTAAGTTATTTCTAGTTAGTTGTTTCAAACATAAAAATCACATTTACAATAAATAATACTACATATTACAAATAAAATTTTAAAATTTTAATTAGAGTTTAATATGTTATAATATTTATTTCCAAACAAATTAAGGTTAAATTAGAAGGTATTTGATACAAACATGAATAACATTTGAACGATGAATGATATTCTAATATCGTAAAAAAGACTGGAAATCATTTTAAGCAAAATTAATTCTACTTTAGACTTATAATATTTTAAAATGTTGCTTAAATATTGTACTAAGTTTGAACTTTAGTTTTAAACAAATAATACCAAAAGATTATTTACTTCTAGATAATCATCATTATTATAACAATAAATGTACCAACCAATATAATTAGCAGTAGTAAATTTTAATTTATACTTGCAAAGATATAATTAATGAAATTTATTATATTGATTAAATTTCACTATAACACTTACTTTTAGTCTTTTGTTACAACCTTTTCGACATGTTGTCTTCTTCAGTATGATCTAAAGAAAGTCTTCAAACTTACAACTAATCACATAATCTTTAGAATACTTATCTTCGACAGATGAAACAGCCATCAGAAACAATCATACATTACTCCCATATTACAGTGAAATTTTATCAACATAATGAATCTTAAACACTTTGTAACCACGCTCAACAATACACTAATTAAATTTATAAAAAATTATAAAATGGTAATAACTTTTAAATAGAAACAGATATTTAAATTTGGTAGAAAAATTCAGAAATTGAATTAAATATACTTCTTAAATTTCTACTTAAATTATATAGTCGGGTGTTAAGGAAACTCTAGTAGTTCTGCAACACTTTTGCATTTTTATATTAAAAATAAAGCTACTTGAATTTATTTTTAGCAATTCTAGTAATTTAGTTAAATAGTATTTAATTAGTAATTCTTAATAATTCTCACTAATAATGGAGAGATAAAAACAAATCAAGGTAATGTCAAGATTTAATTATTTCTAACAGATATCCAGTTGTTTTTAAAACAAAAATTCACCAACAAAATCACCCTGAGTACTAATTATATATTTAATTTGTGCTTAGTTTGAATGTCGTCACCTGTTTAATACCTTGCTGTTTTGATCAATTTCAATGACGATGACTAGACGACTTGTAGCCTTCACTTCTTCGCTTCTGCACTTGTGTGCTTTTTTGTACTCCTTCTAACTAGAAAATAGAAAATCTCACGTCATTGCCAATTTGTTGGTTTGTTTTGCGGTTGCTGGATGCCGTCCGGCTACCTGCTAGCGCCATGCCGCCAAATTAGAACGAAATTATACATCATATTTCTTCTGCTCGTAGCGCGCAACCCTCTTTTCGCTGCTGATGATCTGTTTTGGTTATTCGGCGGCGCAGAGTGTTTTTCGCAACCGCAAAAAGGCACATCAATCAAACATGCTTGGATAGGTATATAATCCATGCCCAATTTTGCCCATATGCCCATGTCGGCCACTGGCGCCCATGACGAAATTTTTATAATTTTCGGATACACTTAATTATACGCTGTGATCGCACCGCGCAGTGGAGCTTAGATATATTTCACTGGGGTAATTAATACTGAATGCGGAAAATTAGTAACTTTTGAGAATCTAACATCTACAGATAATGATAAACCATTAAATTTACTTTAAATGTTAAGTTTCTATGGAATCTTTATTTTAAAATGTTGGTATTGTAAAAGCAATCTTAAACACTTCGTAACCACACTCAACAATAATTTTGTTCCCTCTAATCTAGTTATTACGATAGTTAAGATTAATGATAAATTAATCATAATTAAAGATTAATTACATTTTTGAAATCCGTTAAGATGACAGGCCCCTAATATTAAGCGTTCATATTTATAGTGTATTATATTGATTTGGTAAAGAGAGATAATCACTGTAATAGTTGGTATGACAGATTTTATAAGATTGCTATTTATTTAGAAAAACAAAAGATAAGACTAGAAGCACTAATCAAAGATATCTAAATTTATTATAAATATAATAATTGCAAATCGACTCAATAATTGTTAAAAGTAAAACAGGAGATTTAAGAAATACTGAAATATATTTTTAAATATTGTGCAGAAAAAATTGACTAAGTTGTAAATCTACTCTAATCTTTTTTTACAAAATTTAAATATTTGTCGTTGAAAAGTTTTTCATATTTTTATCGAGAAATTAACTAAACATTCTCATATAGGCTATGCAGTTAAATTCTATTTAACATCTTGTTTTAACCGGAATTAATTTCAACATGATTGAATATACAATTAAATAATTGAGGGCAATATATATCCAGACCACACGCCATCAACTGCTGTCGATTAAATGTCCATGCAGTGAGTGATTACAAAATCCATATGCGCATGCGCTCCAACTGCATTATACTATTATAATACGAATAATAATAATAGCCACTGCAGCCGGCATTATAATGAGTATAAATTGCATAACTGTACGAACAATTTTACGAGCATTATACGTATTTAACTACTAAAATTGCATAACGTTATTATCGCTACCTAACCTTAACTACTTGATGAAAAATGACAAATAAAGCAACATTATACCTGTAGTAGTATGTGCAACAACAATGTCTAACATTGAAAGTAGTTGCTGATCAGGTACTGATGGCTGGAGGTAATTTACCCATCAATCATATTGATCGACAATTGATTGTTAACGTGACAGGTTGATTCCGCCAGCGCACAATGATCGCACGGTGTGCGCGTGCAAACAAATTGGTATTAGATGGATCGCATTCCGCACATTATCACAATTAGTTAGAGGAGTGATAGCACAATGTGTATTCGAAAATAGTACAAAACAGAAGTGTTGTTGAAACATGTTCGTTGTTATCATCTTAGTACTGAAAGAAATAGGTACTATCAACTGGATTAATGGTTGCAGTTGGTGTGCCTAGTTTTGAGTTTTAATGGATTCGGAGATGGGGCAAGTTTGGAGAAATTTGGAAGACAAAAATTACAGGCCGCTGCATGACAGTTGGTGATGATTAATGGAAGTCGGCAAATGTTCAACGAATATTTTCATAATTTGCTTTTTTTACATGTATTCATTTCGATTTTTTATACGCCCATGAAGTTTTCGTTCAGCCTACCTATGATATGTTGGCAAAATTAATCCGGTGAAAAGCAAATTCCATTTATTCCAGAATAATAATTCCAAATTATTATAATTTATAAAATTAATAGTTAGCACCTAACCTAATCCGTAAAAGTCATGGTGGTAATGATAAGTTTGGATTTTTCAAGCAAATAGTCACCTAACCTTAATTTAATTTCTATGATAATACTTGTGATGACAGTCCTAGTCTCTGCTTATGAGATAAATAATCGCATCTCCACGACAAACACGCACGTATTTACACGCTTGCAAAATAATCCATATCTCACCACTTTTCTGTGTGCGCTCAACTTGTTTCAGTTTGCAACCAAGTGCGCAGCAGCATCCAGCCGAGATAAGCCGGCGATATTGTCACCAGATAAGGGCGTGCGCGCCGAGATGCGCAACGATAAGCGCGGATGGCGTGCACGGTGGTCGCACGCGAGCACGCTGCCTAATTTGAATACGCTCGTATACAATCCACCGCCGCCTCTCGCCAGTCTTCTATATAATAACCTCCGGGCCGGTTATTTCGCCAACGGCCAGCGGCAGCCGCACGAAAAGTTAATGCGCGCGATGCTTATGGGAAATCTGCATTCGTGCGCGCGCCGCAGCTCGGTAATGATGCGCCTGCTTCCTAATAAGATTTCAGATATCGACACCGGGATATCACGGTGTGGAGGTGTAATAAATAGCCGCGAGGAAAACAATGAAATGTAGGAGATGCACGAAAATGAACTGTTGCAAGCACCTTGGAGCCGAGGAGACTGCTTGTAGGAGGTAGAGTTACGATTAGATGGGATATTACAGATGGTAGGTGCGAGGGTCAGGTGCGGTCGAACATTTAATAGATCGGTCAGAAGATGCTTTTTTATATGATACACATGAGTTATACTTTTCAATGAGTATTCAATAAGATAGGTACATTGAAGTATTAGAGTTTTGTCTTGTTATTATTATTCCACTTTAATGTGTTAACGTTGGTCTGATAGTTGCAAGTATTCTCTACAAACTGCTGAAGACATTAAATTGCTATCTTTATTAGGTCCAAAATTATCATTAATTTGCACAAGAAGGTGGGTCTGTTCTTGAATATGTTTGGTATTGCCGCCTCTATTATTACCAAATGTCGCTTAAATCCTGTTTCTAGAATATATAGAGTTATTGTAATATCTATCTTCACAAATTGACTTAAGTCAATTTTGAAATATTGTCGGAATTTAATATATTATAACTCAATTTTGTATGCTTCAGGAGTTATCTTCAGTTTAATCAAGAAAGAAGCGCAGATGATTATTGCTTCTTGCCGCCGCCCTGACTGCGCATCTAATTTTTCCTTCGTAGCATTCATTAATGTATCAAATCTAACTTGAATCACGCGCCTGAGACTTTTACTTTAGCAGCAATATGTAATTGCATAAATTGACTTAAGCCTATATGAGCAAAAGTAGTCGTTTTGGTGTGTTGTTGCTTTAATTATGATGTATGCATGCGAATAAAGAGCACTCGCCGCGAATGCAAATCGCGCATCGCACGCATATGTGTATTATTTGTTCGCCGCCGCCGCGGCCGCCGTTTGATGCGCGCCGCGCCGACAAACAACCGCACGCATGCAACGATGTGGTAATGGTAATGATAGCCAAACGTCATAAACAAGTACGGGCCGCGCGCGCCGCAAACTTCATTATTCATGCGGATGCCGCGCATCGCCGCCGCAGCGCATTCGCGTAAATTAGAGCGGGTTATTACCGACTCAATTAAGCATGCTCGTGACAGATGTTATTCAGGCATAATGCGCGCGCGCTCATTGACGCTTTCTTGCCGAGATGACCGAGACAGGAATGGCGTGTTAAACGTGACTTATTCCAACAAAAAGCGCATTAACTGACGTAATCTTACAAGCACATGCTGAACAGTGGAAATGTTTAATTTATTTCATACGTACATGGAAATACCTATGTGTATTTATGAGAAAATGTAAATGGTTCCAGATTTACTTGTGTTGTTTAATATATCAGCGCAAAAACGTAACAGACTTAGTTTAAAAACTTTCTGAATCTTCTTAGCGAGTACAAATATATTTGGTTGTTTATGTGTTTAAATGAACATAATGAGTCATTTATAACCTAAAAACTTGTGCTCTGCCTCGAGTTCGACAAATAGGCTACAGAGAGCAGTATTTACAATCATTATTAAAAATAGTTAGCATAAATGCCAATAGATATCGTTAGTATTGCATAGCTAAATTCCCAATTTCAAACTAAATTCGTAATAAATAAATTATTCACAAGCAATTCTAATTGTCAGCATGTCCTATTTTCTAATCTGCCATTATTATTGAATTGTGAATATATTTGCGCACGTCGACGCACCAAGTACGCCGAGTGTTTACGCAGCGCGTGCGCTTTGCATTTTATGAATATTGATGGCGTCCTCATCCTCTTCTACACCTGTACAACGCGCGCTGTTTGCACGTGAGCCGCGCGGTCAGGCTTTTAATAAGGCGCGCGCGAAACACCTGTGCCACCTTGGAAGGCACGCCGTTCGCATACCTAGCGACTTCTTTGTCCGACACCGTTGCGGCTGCATCATGTGAGTCTTACTGAAAGACGCATTGTTTCGTCTTATATGCATTAGGTATTAAGAAGGGCTAATTACATCCGAATTATGCGCATACACTGCAATCTGATATTTGATTATTATTAACACGCAATATGTGGCGATGAGCAATTCATATTTTGTACTTGATGTGGAATGGATACTTGCTTAAAAAGCCAGAGGTGATGGCAGTGTCACTGGAATATATTTGATTCTTAATAAAATCAAAGTGAGATCAAAGAGAATTAAATTCATACACTTGCTTATGTTTATTTTTCTCTA
>JAODIE010000007.1:6973549-6994624 GCA_027575565.1 Diploeciton nevermanni
ATTTTTAAATTGGATTAGAAATTAAATAAATCTAATATTTGACTTAACTTAAATCATGTTAAGAAAATTGAAATTTCCACTCATGCAAGTGCTGCAGAAGAATTTTTATTTTATTTTGAACAACTTCAATCTTTGTGTAGATATGTTTTTAATTTCAGATATTTATAGAAAACATATTGATTGAACTGAAATGTTGTAAATTCGAATAATACGTAGAAGCTGACTTAATTTAAGTCAATTTGAGTAAAACAAAATATTTACGAACCTGAATATACTTAAATTATAGTTTAAGTGTGGTTAGAAGCCGTCTAACTAGCAGTTATAGCACGGATTCAAATCCTGCTGAGGGTATATTCAATATAATATATACTCTCATAGAATTCAGTCCCAATAACTGCTAATAACCCTGGTAGTTGATGTAGTACGGTATCGGTATCCGACATGGTTGCAGTACGCTCAAAAATAACAAAAAAAATAACAATAACAAGTGAGGTTAGAAGTGTTAAAACTTAATTATCTCTTGTCGCGTCGATTGGTTTTTAGTTTTTTTTTTTATAGATTATAAAACTATCAACAGAGCTGTCAAATATTAATTAAATTCATTGAATATTAAACAATTCAAAATTACAATCAAATCTTTATTCTCATAGGTATTGTCGTGTTTCTCTTATTGTTCCACTTGAGTTTTTTCACGTCTATTGGATTTTTTGTTTGATGCATAAATGCATCAATGCATTAATGCGTAAATTCGATTCGTTGATTCGCCGATGTGCCAAGAAGGTCTTCGTGCTGGTGACTTGTCTGTCGGTGCGGTGCCTATAAAAGGACAGGACCACAAACGATTTTTTCGGCGTCCCCAGACCGAGGGCAATCACACGGTCTGTTGGACGCGATTTGATAGTAAAATTCCTGCGAATGACGGCTGCACGCTGCCTGCATACCGAATTAGATTTACTGCATTCGTAGGGCCAATGATTTCGGCTAATATTTGCTCTTCCAATTGAGAGTGCATTTACTATTTCCGTCCTACAATAGAAAATCAAATAGGAAAAAATATTTTAACGTCGCACATTTAACATTGGGTTGCTACAAAATTGATACAATATTTATGCATGTTTTTGTTCAGAATCATATAATAAAATAAATAAATAGTGCATCAATTCATTTGCTAGATGGCCGATAGATGGCAATAATGAAAAATTGTTAGAAACTGACTAAACTAATTGTGTGTGTCATTTTTATTAGAAAATACTGGGTTAGGAAAACAATTTACCCTTATCTGGTTAAATTGAGAATTCTGTTCATATTGTCTTGAATTAGAAATCGCCAATAGAAGGCGTTTATATTAAATATTTCAAATTTAATTTAATGTATTATATACTAATATATGTATGCATTATAAAAGTTTCGATGAAAACACAATTTTATAAATAGGTGGTTTCCTAATAATAGAATAAAAATTATATGTTGGAATCAAATCTAATTCAAAGCATTTTTTGATTATTCAATTAATCATGAACATATATACATTTATATATATAATATATATATATATATTATGTTTATTATTATGTTAACTCAAGGCAACAACACACAATTTCAATATACTAGTTAAGTGTCGGTAGATGGCGCTAAAATAATTAACCATAATCTTTCACAAAACGCAGTTTTATCGCTTATTTTGTCAATTAGAAAACAGCTAATATATTTGGCACTATTTCTAGAAATCGTTTTTATCGATTCAGCTTAAGTCACTTTTGCCTGAGCATTCTTGCAGCTTGCCAATGTCACAGCTTCATTCTCTCGCTTGGCCCGTTTCACCAGTGGCCCTTTCCGCCCTAAACGTATTCTAATACATTTTTGCGTCGCCACGCATTGTGCTTGTGTAACCACCCTCGTAACAACGAGCCGCTGCCATCTTCATCACCGGCGATTTTTTGCGACTATTCTTCCAATTTCTGCGCACCCGAGGCGACAGCTGTCTCTGGGCTAAAAAATGAAGTTTTCAAACCTACCGTTTTAGCTACAGTTAATTTAACCCGCGCACACAACGCGCTGGCAGATGGCTAAAGCAGTCGCTTCAGCCAGGATACTTTATCGAGCTTAATTATTTTCTGCTTTGGCAATCGCACCCCTTTTCTACATCTTCTAGTTTTACATCTAGCCCCATTGAGAATGATCATCATCTTTACTGACTTTGGGCTTCCTGATGGTATTTTCGGTTCCTTTTGCCTTGTTGGCCGTTTTATTTAAATGCTCAGATGCAGAAAGATAACGCAACCTTTTCAGAACTCATTCAAGTCGTTTCTTTTTCGGCTTTAACGAAGCATGAAAATTAGCCACGATAGCGTTGAGGTGTTGCGTTGGTAATAACAAGTGGCATGAATTAAATGATTGTATGGTAACGCAAAAAACGGATTTTTAACAAATTTAAATTTACAAGTGTCTTACGCTGGAAGCATCATATATTAAAGAAAATTAAGAAATAATTCACCTTTATTTTAATTTACAGTCATTTTACATTTTAATTTAATTTACAGGATAATAAATAGCAAGGTGATGCAGTAGCAATCCCTTATTTCCAACACACTCGCAACGCTGTGGAGTTTAAGTAGAGATGAAGAGCGATAAATGGAATTTAACGGTAAGCCAATCAAGCATGCTTATTCATTGATTTACTTACCTTAAAGGCACCCTTTGGAGTTAATATCATAGTTGGTGCACCATACATAAGGTGCAACCCCATTTTCTTTGGCGTATTACCATATCGAATGTGCTGCTGCATACGTCTGATTACAGGTGTTTTGGACAACTGAACGTTTACCGTTTACACGTTGAAGTTAAGTTGATATGTGTTATTATATATTAATTAAGCCGTTTTGTATGAGTTTAAAATATGCTGAGTTTTATGTTTTGTTTTTGAAAAAAAGGTAACGATTACGCCCGAATATATATAATTTTATATTTACCTATCAAACTGTGTAATTCTTTGTTTTTACAAATATTTGCGGTGCTTTTAAGACGAGATAAATTTGGAACGCTATAAAGAAATTATCAATTGGTACATGTACAAGCAATGCCTTTAAAGATAAGACAATTCTGTTTTTATTGATAATGCAACGTTGCAATTGTCTTTCAAGAAAATTATAAATAACTCTCGAAAAGCATTCTGTTAAAATGAAAGTAAATATACACTAAATCCAGAATTTGTTAACATTTTTTAAAATATCATTCTAAAATATTTTAAAAGTTTCAAAGTATTTGGAAGAAAAGAAATAATTTGAATAGAAAATTATTATTAGGTGCATTGTACCTAAATATAGATTTTGTAAACAACAATGATTTAAAGTACTGGTTAGTTTATGAACAAGAAACGTGTTAATATAAGACAATACTGCTTCTAATACAGAATGCGATGTTGGAATTTTATGTTAACTTTCAATAAAAAAAACTGGATAACTCCTGAATGACAAAAGATGTTTTAATTTTGTTGAAAACATGAGAAAATGAACTAAATATTAGATTAATTTTTATTTTAAATTTAAATGTTATGTTTGGGTTTCAATCTTTGCTTCAGCTGGAAAGTAAACAAAATGAGATTTACTTAAATTGAGGAGACTTTTAATTGATATTTTGAAATTACATTAATTATACTGTTAATAACCCAATAAATACTCTACATATTACATCATTACATAACTAATATAACTTGAAAATTGTTGTAAATTTATAAAATTGTTTTAAATAGTAAAATAACTAGACATTCAAACGCATGCAAACCAAATTATTCGTACCATTGCATTTACAAAATAGTAAATTTCTCAAAGACTCAATTGTGCACAATTGACCTCACTATATACTGGTTTTCTTCTTCAATAAAATCAAAGTCTTTTGCCAAGACTACTCACAGACATCTTGAGGCGCCGAAATAAAATTAGTCTCTCTTCATGCGTCCTTCACTAGCTGCTGCAAGTTGCAATGCTCCAATTCTTTCAAATCCGCGACGGTATTCTCCAAATCTTTACATTTCTATTCGACACCACTTTTGACTGATGATTTACGTAAGCGCATTATGTCTCATTCGAAAGGTGCGCGTTGAATAATTACATTGAATGACCGTTGTCCAGCGAGGTGACTTAAGTCAAGAAGTTGTGACCGTTTGGAGTACACGACTAGCCCAGTACAAGTTAAGTACGGGGCCAATCTGTGATAGTTGCCATTTGGTGCCTCGATGGCATTTGGTTGAGGTTGAAATAAACTGCCCACATGTCATTTAACGGTCGGGCGGCGGATTGTGGGTGCGCGCATAAATCACCTGAACGCGTGCTGTGCCAGTTGAAAAGCTTCGCCACGGTGTAAAATGCACGCAAATGCTGAAAAGCAATGGCACACGAGGCAATTGATTGCTGGACAGATGCTGAGTAACACCTTCATTAGCGCTGACTTAAAACATCGCTTAGACATTAAAACGAATTCAATTTTGGAATAGTGAAACGAATACAATGGTGGCGCCATGTAGCAGACTTCATTAAAACTCAATACAATTTTTGAAGATGCTATAAAATGGCCAATTGCATGATTCGATATGGAACATGTGGAGTGGAGGGACACGTTCTTCGCAACGTTGTTGTAATTATCGTCATAAATCGTCAGATGCGAAAATTTTAACTTTTTATTTTAGAGGCGATTCGAGTAGTTTGTCTCTGGCTGGAGTGGAACTGTAGAGCTTTGAGCTTTCAGCATCCAATACTTCTTGGAATGGCGCGTTTTACGAGCGCGACTTGCGAGAAACAATAAATGCGCGTATGAAAAATTGCGCTTTGTCGGCGTGCGATTTGCGCTAATTTGCATTACGTATTCCCTTGCACAAAAACAATTATACACTAAAAATACAAACTCGTATTCTCTTAATTTATTATAATTAAAAACTATGTTGATTCAAAATGATGAATTGTGGAGTATTTATTGAGCTAATTGCTAATTGCTAATTTGATTGCAAAACATTAATTGAAAATCAATTTAAATAAATCCCGTTTTGTTTACTTTCCAGCCAAAGCAAAGATTGCAATCTAAAATTAACATTCCAATTTAAAATAACAATGAATGTACTCATTGCATTGTATAGTTAATCTATTTTCTAGTGCTTTCAACAGAATTAAAACATTTTCTGTCATTTAAAACTTATCCAACTTTTGAACAAGTTAACATAAAACACCAACATTGCATTTTTCATTAGAAGCAGTATTGTCTTATAGTTTCACGCTTTTTACTCATAAATCACTTTTACTTATATTATTATTATTATTATTATTATTGTAAGAATTTGAATTTTCCCCAGTATTTGTATATATCTTTGCTTTCCAACTGGGAGTCAGTGACTCACCCGAAGATAAATGATGCCTCTTCTTTGTAAATTTCTTTGAGTTTTCTATTCAGATGATCCCTCTCGTACCTTTTGAGGAAGATGCAACGATTTTCTCATTTTTTACTAGAATATCCTCGCCAAAGGCATTGGGCCAAGGTTGTAATGTGCATAAATTACGAGTCGTGACTGAATTTGGCAACTTTTTTTCACTTTTTAAGTGATTCATTGTGTTCTCTACCTTTCCTGTACTAATACTTCAAATCCATGAGAATCAAGAAACTAATTTGTATGTTGAGGAATGTTGAATGTCATTGATGGTCATTTCCTGAATGCATCACCTTCCTTTAGATTTCAGTTAGAACATCATTTAGATAAAACAAAGTTCTCACAGCTTTATCTCTCTTGCCTAAAAAATATTCACTCATGTTATAATGTCATTTTTACAAATCAATAATAATTTTTTATTTCATGTACCTACTAATTTTTTTAAAGTATTTCTTAAACTTGAATAAACAACAATAGTTTGAATTATATTTCAATTCAGGTTTTGTGTTGTTGTAGGATGTTTCACCCACACTGTAGCTGTTTTGTCAGCGGATAATCCGTTTCCTAGCTAGTGAGCTGCTGGCGATTAAATTTTCCATCTCATTGCGCAAATCTGCAACGTGCTGCAATGCACAATAAGTGCAACGTGCACTTTTACTTTCGGAACAAGTCCTAAAATAGGTATAAAAAATTGAGCTTTAGGTACGTTTAAAAGAGTCGATTGAGCAAGAACGTGTGAACATGTGCGAAAGAAAGTGAATTTTGGAAATCAGGCGAGTTTGGATTATATTTGGGAGAATGAGTTAAAGACCGTGTTATTAAGTGCCAAAGAAGGTGACATCATGGGGTTTAATTCTGTGCGGAAAAGTGAGAATTCAATAAGAAATCAGTTTTAGGAATGTGAATAGAAAAAGGTGCAGGAAATGAGAATTTGAGCTTTGAAAATACGAGGTTCTTTGGTAATTAACGCAGTTTGATATATTTGAAAATATTGTAGTGTATATTCAGTGGTTCTATATAAAATTTCAGTTAAGTTAAAATTTAAGAAAATTCACACCGGTATCAATAGTTCAAATGTAAGTGCTTACATTTTTCTAGATTATTTGCTTTTATGACATGAATTTACTTGTTTACGAGTTTATAATAGATACTCCTTACATGGAAATATTTCAGTAGCAATTACTGGAAATTTTTATTATTATAATTACCGGGTTCAAGTTTCAAGATCAAACATAATCTTAAGGCTAATATGATCAAGTCAGGGCTATCAATACTATTGCTTTCGTAAAAACAGCATATTGACTTTAAAACCAAGCATAAATAAAAAAAGAAAACGAATATTGTGATTTTCTGTTAAAATAAGTAAAAATCTCATCTCTCATCTCATCATTTGGGGTACATTTTTTATTACAAATTAGTATAGAAACACACAAATAAATAGAAAAATACTGTAGTGGAGAGTACAGCTCATTGTATTTCTCACATTTAACAAAATTTGCAATCACCTGTACTACTTCAATGCCTTTTTATTTATGCATTTATTGTAATACTGCCACGTCAGTGCATCTCCATATCTAGCACACATTTGCATTGGTTTTTGTTGTTATATTTTATGTACGGCGATTGGCATTTGCATTCAATGGCGAGATTAATGGACATTACTTGACAAACAACCATCTACACTTAAAGTTGCCAGTGGAAATGCCAGCATCTGCAATAAATAAAAATGAAGACTTGCTGCAATTGCAATTTCAATGTCATTTTAATGCTGACTTCATTCTTTATAAACTCGAACTTAGTGGACTTTTCTTTGAACTAAATAAGCAAATAAGTAACTGAAATTTTCTATTTTTTCATAGGCGGAAATTGATTCGAATAATGGTTTACTATTTAAATTGAATAAAAATCCAGAAATATATAATATAGTATTTCAAATCAATTTCTATTGATTTAAAAAAAAATCAGTTTAATAAATTACTAAAGTCATACAAAAGTTTGATGAGAACTATATTACGAATTTAAATTTTATCGACAGCATTAATAGCATTTACTTAATACTTAAATATTATTGTGATAACTATTTTAATGCATTGAAATAAATATTTTAATATGTTGGTAAAATGGCCAAAATCTTGATTATCTGAGTTTACTTTATTATAAGCTCTGATCAAAGTAATATTCATTAGCTCTGTGAAACAAAAAATTAAGTCAAGAAGAGAGTCTCAATAAGTAGAATGCAAGTTAATTTGAAGTTTTCATCACCAGTTGCTTTCAATTTAAAGCATTTTAACGAAAAGCTATCGTTTGGTTAATCACTTCGAAGTAATACATAATTTCGCGCCATTTAGACCATGATATTCATTATATCTTTTGCGCTGCATTAACCTCGCCCCTTTCATTCGAATTGCAGTGTGGGTTTTGCGAGCAGTTGTCGTTAAAAAGGGTGCTTATTACCTCCGCCGCCTATAAAATCGCATCTTTTCCCTTTCATTATATATCCGTTTCTTTGAATGTTTTTACTTTTCACGCTCAAAACGCCATCCATTTTGCTCACCGCCGATAAACTGCCGTATACCATCAGTCTTTCAACTTGCTTAATCCCAACCTAGCAGTGTGTGCAACATATGGCGTCTCAGTTAATTCGTACAGACATTATATACAGACAAGGTGTATATAATTTTGCACTCGAGCGACATTAGGCACATCTTCTTCGTAATGTAATGATTGGGTTGATAGTAGGCTACCGGTGCAACCGATGCAACACCGGAAATGCAAGCAGCCTTGAATGAACCGATGGGCCACCTTTTTCGGACGTGTGTCGCCGCCGCGTCGCTTATACCTTTTAACTCAGGTGGGCAAGGTAAGAAGAAAGTGAGGAGTTAAAATGCGCGGGAGAACCTGATCTGAAGGAAGCTTTATTGGCTGCCTTAGGCAGTGGAGTTTAGAGTCGAAACAGAAGCAGTAGAAGAAGCAGTGTTAGTTACATGACAAAAGAACTAAATTTGCCACAGAAGAATTGGGAGATTAGTGGAAATGTTACTTTTGGTAACAAATGTTGAAATGATCAAAGGCAGATGAACATGAAGATTATTTCAAAAGATACAATTTTCACAACTTTATTTTTTTTAAGTAAATATTGAATTTTTTTTTATTCGTAAGTAGGCAGAATGACACCAAATCAAAGTGTTTTTTAAGTTAATTGACATATGCTTTCTATCATTGTGATTATCTATTCTGAAAGAAGTACGCCACGCGTCTGCTCCATTCATCTTGCCTTACCAAGAACTAATACCCATTTACACCTATCAGGAAGTATTTGTGAGTATTCTCAGCGCACACGTTTTGAGATTTGATTTCGAAAGGGTTTGTCTTTCTAAAAAGGTACCCCCTTCAGGTAGTAAACCAGTAAGTTCAGTTTAACTGGTATAGCCTATGTCTTTGTGTCCTCACATGTTGTCATTAACGCTCGCGATAAGGTCGGGTTACAACACGTGGCACGTGGCATCTATTACTGGAAGGTCTCGTTATAATATAGGAAGTAAAGTTGCTCACCTTTCACGCTTAAAAACTGAATTCAAATTTCACTTCCTATACATTCAGTTGTTTCTCTAAACTTGAATCTTTTTCTGCTGTTTGTATGTTGAACTTAGCAGATTTGAGGTTCATTTATTTGGTTGACTGAGCCAATCAAAATTCAGCCAAAGCAGTTTAAAGAAGGGTTGAATAAAACGACATATGCATGGATTGTTCGTACACACACGCAGTGAATCGAATGCAATTGCACTATAACTTAACCCTCACACAGTAAAAATGCCACGTTTCTATTTTGAAAGTTTTAAAATATATAGGCCACGTGGCACATAAATTTCTATATATTTTAAATCTGCCATTAGTCATTATCTAATTCAATTCTAGTTTGTCAGTCAGTTGTAATTAGACTTTCCGAAATTATGTGCATTCTATTTGGATGCATGAAGGCATGGGAAAGCAAAACAAGATGAATCATCCTCAAAACACGTCGTCTCTCCCAGCATCTCCTTTGTTCTTCACTGCAACCCTCGGCAACGGCATCAGCTAATAACACTGTCCCTGATGCATGCAAATCCTCCAATATCGATCCAATCTGTGTATGCATACGAGGCATTAATTTTGGGGTAGAAATCACCCTAAAAGTGGAATTACTAATGCTTGTGCATAAACAGACACTACATTCGGGTAAAATCTATTTTGACTTGTTACGAAGCAAATCATAAAAGTTGGTAGAATATTCAAAAGAGGAAATGTTTATTGCTAGAGTTTATATGGTAACTCTACCAAATATATAAATTTTTATTTATGAAATATAAACTGTTTTTCTATTTTACGTGTCAAAATTCTTTTACAAAACATGAGAACACTCAAACTAATACTTACATTAATGCTAAATAAATTATGCATCTTCTTGAGTTTTATAACAACCCATTCTTAATTTATAACGTTTTTGATGAAGAAATAAAAATTTAAATTGGTCACATTTAATTCAAATGAACGCAAATGTTGGAAAACATTCAATTAGTTAGTTTCTAAATAAATAATTTCTTGTTTGTTCTAATGTATAAGTAAAGATCTTTTACCAAGATAATATAATTACTGAAAATCTTAAGTAACTGAATATTAATGCTAAAAAGCTAAACATTTGCATTCTTGTTTTAGTTTTATTTAAATAATAAAATGAATTTTCTCCCTTTTTACGCCTATATATATTTACTTCTTTTTATATCAATATGTAAATTTTCGAGGCCGCGAATCAGAATAGGGATGTATTTTATATACCTCAACCCTATATGTTCTTTTTGTTTGTCCTATCATGGTAAACGTGCGTATTCAGATTAGGGGCGCGCAGTCGCGTCTATTAGGTATGCACCAATAGCTCGACGTAGCGAGGGTGGCGGCATTGCCGCCGCAATTTCACTTTAAACCGCACCGCCATTGGCCGCCACCAACATCAAATCTCATCCTATCATAAAAAACATATCTGCGTCTTGCGCATATCATATTCCATTTATACCTTCAACCCTCCATTGCAGAAATATCGCAAATCGCTTCAAGAACCAAAAAATAAACGAAAAAAGGTGGCGAGTAAACAATAACTAACGGTTTTTTACATTATAATGTATAATCCTTGCATTTTAGAGAATTTCAGTATAAACGGGCGAAATTTAATCTATTTGACCTAAAAAACCGTTTTTTCATCTCTAATGGTGGGAAATTTTTCAAAGATTTGTTTCCAGTTTGAAAACGGTGATTTTTAGATAAAACCGGTAGAAACCAGCATCAAAAAAAACTCTTAGAAAGCTATTACATTGATGTGTGTGGGTATTTTTGCAACCCTCTTCATGATTGGCACAGTGGTGTTATTGCTGTGTCACAACCAGTCGAAAAATTGGGGACGCAATAAATGCGTGAATAATAAAATTTGCTTTTTTAGGGAAAAAATGTAGGTCGGCAAGGTGCAATCTTTCCACATCGGAGGTTAACTGAAGAATCTAAGAGAGACAGAGAAGAAGAAAAAAGAGTGCGAGAGAGAGAAGAAGAATGTGTACATCACATCAAGGTAAGAACCCTCAATCGATGTTTTTTTTTTATTAAAAAATCCGTTTCCTGGGAAAAAGCAGAGAACACTACACCATACATAAGGGTAGCAGCATGCAAAGCGAATACGAAACACAAGATGGTAAAGAACAAATAGAAAACACAATAAAGAATTTATTCAGTCTGAGAGAGAATTAAGGGAGTTTTATTTAAGCAACCTTTACTGGGAAATGTAATATTAGTTTGCTAACATTTACTTTTTAAATTGATTGCGAATTATTAAACAGATCCGGTCGCAAAAATATTTATATGTTAATAATTTTTATGATGTTCCCATTAATATTTTACATGTTTTGGCAGGCGCATTCTGCACTGCGGATGTTGTGAGACAATAGGGGCGGTTTTACGGCATGGTTTTTACTGCGCAAATAACACAAAACATGTGAGAATATACTAAAAAATATTTTTTAAGCAGAAACTAATATAAATACTTAATATTTAAATTAATCCGACTTTAGTTGACCACTCACATTGTAAACTTGAGGTATGATTTCTAAGATTTTTAGAGTTTACGGTCACACTGGTCAATATTGACTAGTGGTATTGTCAGAAAGCCGAAAGCCAAAAGTGCAGGTCAAAAAATTTCAGGATTTTTTGCAAATAGAGATGGTGAGAATTTTATTGAGCCTAAAAATATACTTAGATCTCATAAAAAATATTATAGGGTGTGATTATGGCAATTCTAATATTCTGGGAATTTCTAGAGCAATCATAACAAACTATAAAGTAATTTCAAATGAACTAAGTAGTAAAATATATAAATGCAAAAATGTGGCACCCATGTACAATCATGATGGCAACCGAAGCAGATTTAACAATCAAATTAAAAATGCACAATTAACAAATGCAGTATATTGTAGTAATTAGGTTAAGTGAATTAGTCTTATTGAAAGAAAGCACAGATTGCATTTTAATTAAGTACTTGTTAAGTTGAGCATATTTTTTAACTTGCGTGAATTTTCAATCAATAGATAATATTGAATCATAGACAAATCTCGCTCTGAGAAGTTTGCAAGATTTGCCATCTTGCGCCGCAACGCATATATATTCATAAATACATAACATATAGGAATAAATAAATAATCCATACAATTTATGTACTATTGTATATCGGCGACTGCGATTGGCTGAGACGGGTGTCCCCCACCCGGAGCAAATACCGGAGTCGAGTTAGCCGAAGCCCCCCCACAATTGCGCTGGCTCTCCAGCATCAAGGAGCAGCGCCTACGCTTGAGCAGGTGCGACGAAGAGCGCGCTAAGTGCAAGAAGTGCACCGGTGAAGAAGTCGGCCGACGAGAGAGAACGCATGAACGTAGTGTACTCCGGGTGCGTGGCGTGGTGGTCGCATCCTGCCTCCTCCGGCCGGGTCCTCGCCGTCCGACCGCTCGCCGCTTTTTGCTCACACCACTCCAACAAAAGAGCGCGAGCAGCGGAGGTGCACGCACGTCCGCTTGTTGACCACATCGCCGACAGTAGTGGCGTCGCGTGTTTACATATCGCGTGGGTGATAGATGTGCCTGGTGTCCGTCGCTAGTGATTGGATTGTCGGTGCGCGGTGTCTATATGAGTGGGTGCAAAGTAGCGAATCTGGCGGATTACAAAAGTGAAACCGTGCGGCGGTGGGTCGAGACGTCACCCGCGGCCCATCGTCACATGAACAATAACCTGGACACCTCGACGCCCAAGTCGATCAAGAGCGCCCAACTGGGCCAGCTGAATAACAACACCATCGACTTCTTTGCGCATAGCTTCTGGCCGCGGCCGCCGCAGAAGGACAAGGAGGTGCTGCTGCCCGAAGGCTTAGAGGAGATGCCCATGCTGCTGCAGCAGCCGCATCTGGTGCTTGCGGGACATCATCGGCCGCCGCCCGGCGAGAAGGATCAGCCGTTGGATTTTACCATGTCCAAGTTTAAGACGAAGGCGGGTGCGGCGGCTACCGTCGCCTCGCAGTTGAAGCAGTTGAATAGCCTCGGGGGCTTGAGCGGGCTGCAGAGTTTGAACAGTCTTGCCGCCGCTCAGCAGCAGATGCTCCTGCTTCAGTCGAATGGCGTGTACTTTAACAGTGGCCCCGGAGGCGGTGTGGGGACTAAGTTCGGCGCTCCACCTCAGACTTCGCCGACTTTGCATAGTACGAGAGTGTCGGCGACGCACAGTCCAGGAAGCATTTCAAGTGGAGATGGTGGAGGGATGCAGAATTCATCACCAAGATCAACCGCGAATAGTCCAGGACCACTTAGAGATGGTAAGCATTTGATATAGTTCACTTAAGTAGGCTACCTGCGATATTATTGGAGACTGCTTCCTGTTTACATCTATAATGATTACACCATCAAATTGATTTTTTTCTCAAAGTATGATCATAACCTCCATCTGCATTATACCAACATAATATGGTTGGCAATCTTTAACTTGAGGTTAACATACAGGTATTCACTCCCTTCTGTAGAAAACCTTCCCATTAGAAGTTGTATTGTGCACCATCCGCACTTTTTCTGAGATTGTTAGGAAGGTGGACCTATTTGCAAAGGTGCTTTTTGCATCTCTGACTTTGTTGTCTGTAGATTAATGGTTTCGGGATGGTATTCAAATTTTTCAAAGCAGCAAACAAGCGAATAACCAAATTTACAATTCTTACAAAGTAAATCTGGCATTCAAAGTAAGAAATTTATGTGGCAGCTGTTTTCTGGGATTTTTCACACCAAAACCAGGTCTTCTGAAGAATTTTGTTAGAAAAATTTCTGTTTCAACTAACTGCCTAATCTATGTAATTAATCAATTATGACTATAATTAACTCACTTTTATGCAAATCTTACTTGTTTGAATGAAAACCCTAACGTGTTGGCCATCCTATTTCTTCGCGTATTAATTAGTCAGTCAAAGTTCCGAAATAGATATAATACATCTAATTGGTTGATTATAAGAATATAATTATAATACGCTCATTAAGCGTCGGCTACCATACTTGTGTAATGTCTCAAAATTCTCCCAAATATTCAATACTTGACTGAATTCCAAATTGACTGTAGTATCACTTGAAATAATATATTTAACTTCCTTCTTTGAAGTCACTAATGCAGGTACAATTAGTAGGAAACTTTCTGTTGTTGTTGGCTTTTAATTTAAGTTTTGGTCAAATTATGCAGCCCCTCGTTCCAAAAAAAATAATTATTTAATAAAGTTCTAGGAAGCTGCGTCAACTGTCTTGCGCGCGCAGTGCACTTGTCCGCATGTCGGGTCGTACCTGTAATTGGACTTATTACTGTTGCCGGTTGTGTTGGGCATTATTACTCCTTCTGTTCTAAGCAAAAGTGAGCCAGGCACGACCACAAAATGGCTTTGGATTGTTTACCGCAATTGTCAAATAAGTGAAATATATTCGAACCCTTTAGTAGTATTCACAATAATTCCTATTCGTTCAGCAACAAAATATCATGTTATTTTTAAAAAGACAATTTTGACATGGAAACTTTCAAAAACTTTAATTATCATTAAGTTCTACATCTCATCTGCATTCTGACGTATTAAGCCACATCTTATTTAACTACAGTTCATGCTATTGCAATAATTATTGTTTAATCTGTACATATGCCACGCGCGTGTTAAGGCGGCGGTATGCCCAGTGTGACAAATCTCGGCTGAATGGTGTGAAATAATATAAAGGCAAGGTGTATTATGAAGAGTGACAACTGAGTCCCCTAGCATGAGTAGAGTTTATAACTTCATTAAGTTATTATTTCAAGAAGATGTGACTTGGGCGAAGAATAACTAGAAAGCAGAAACAACAATTTTGAGAGATAGACTATTGACGTGTTGAACATAGATTAAGATAGTGTTGGAATTTGTCAATGTGATTGGATAGTTTTTCAGATATTTAGATTTTATTAAAATGGTCCTTCGCCTATCTTTATATAGCGCATGCGCAAATGACTGATAAACGACTTTTGATAGTTAATATTGAAAATGCCTAGATATTTCAGAGAATTGTTAATATTTGAGGCTTCGCATCATTTGACTAGCGCATGTGCCAAATAATTCCAATGATTATTAGTCGCTTCTGTATGTATTTCTACGTTTTACTTAAAAAAATACCTAAGTCACTTGTATTAGCTAATATGGTACTCAATCCTAACAAGATGAATAAAACCTTATCTTAAAGTTTGTGATTCACATGCGTACTTGCTAAGAGATTTGTAATTTTGCATTTCTACGCCCCGCCCCTTTACCTATCGCTCGTGCGCGAGTGGCTTATGCAGTTGTTTTCGCCTGGCTCGATTTCTTTTCTCTTATGCGCCCGTGAATTTGATTAGAAACTAATTAAAATTCCCCAAGCCGTGCATGATTTATAGCGTCCGCATAATGCGTTAATATCGCGTTGATATTGTGATGCTAATGGGTGTCGGTTTTGTGCGCTGTTGCGGCTCGCCTTTTGCGGTCGATCGAATTCTCGCCCCGGCTTTCGCCCGGTCATTATTGGCGACCGGTGATCTTTGTGCTTGCATTCATTCATTCTTCACGGTCGCGCCGCCGCATTCAAATTTGATTCATCCCGAATCACACTTTTTCACCTGCGCACACACGTCAAAACAAAGCAGGTACTAAATAATTACTACAACATTATAATAACAAAACCACCACTAGCAAAAGAAGGCAAAAGGAAGATTCTACATTTGAGAAGACTGGTTATTCACACTGTATATCGTTAGTAGCTTCAGCTTGTTGTTGAATTTTACCTGGCCGTTATTGATAAAATGAGCTTTACGAGCTTCCAGATTTCGTGCGCTCGTCAACCATCGCTCATCAAAGTCACCTGCATGGAACAATATGATTATGAATATGCAAAGCATTTTCGCACTGCAATTAATTTTATCTGCACATCAGTGCAGAGAACACAATGTCGAAAGTTTCATTGTGGCGGCAGTATTTACAGATTGAGCAATGTAAAATCGGGCACCTGTTGGACAATATCTGATGGACACACTGTATTTTTAATTATGCGTATATTGGAAATCATGTGACGCTGTATGACTACGACCGCGAGAAGATGCTGAAGACGCTTCCACTGCGGTCGGAAGAAGATGGAGCGTGAGACAGCTGCTGAGTCATCCGGCGAATTATATTATAATGAAACAAATTGCGCGCCGGGCCGCTGCCGGACCATGGGGCTATTAATGGATTTTAATGTAATTTGCATCGCGCGTCGATACTAAAAGATCAATACCGTATTAATACCTGTAATATACCGTGCTTTATCAACGTACAGATTTACAGCAGTGCAGGCATTAATCATATTTAAATTCAGGCCCATTGGAAGAAATAAGAAATTAGTTTCTTAACTTGAGTTAATTTTGAGAAGTACAAATGGCTTAAATCATTTATGTCATGATAAGTAAAATTTTACCCTAATTAAAGAGCACTTTTGGCGAACATTAAGAAATTATTTAATACTAATTAACTACGCAAAATCTCTGAAGTTATTTGTCTCTAAATAAATCTTCTACTTAATGTTGCGTGAGTTTTGTTGAAACTGCCTTAAGTCATTATAATGTAGTCAAATAAATCCTCAAATTTTCTTTTGCAAAGATGCTCTCTGAAGCAGATTCATTAAAACTTTTATTAATTAAATATATATATTTCTTAAATTGTTAAGTCAATTTGATAATTGCTGGTGGTTTTGATGATGTTTAAAGCAAATTATAAGAAATTGTTATGTTAATGTAATTTAACATTTAAAATATACAAAATTATGCACTAATCTATGAAAATTTACCTATGTTGCTTTAGCATATTGTAACAGTTCAATTTTGCTCGCCGAATATTGTTGCCAAGTCAATTTTGTTCATGAAATTGGGTTAAGTCACTTTTCTCGATTTTCATTCACGCTCTTATTTGAATAATTTCCGCCAAAATAAAAGAACTTAAATGAGGTCATGGTCTTTTCCTCAGAATGATTGTACTAAATTAACTAACTAGTGCACTAAGTAGATGCTCCATGACACATCCAAGCTTGACTGGTGAATTAAGTCGGCGTTTATCGCGGCGCCTTTGATGAATTTGACGAATTCGAAATTTCGGACGACGTCAAGGCGACATACAATTATTCCAACCGCCTGGAAGTACGCTAAGCGGCTTTATTTCATTATACCGGCACTGAGGCATTCGCTGCGTACTCGTGCTAATGAACGCCTGAATGAGAATATCATGGTAATTTCTATGCTAACTGGCAAATAAGTCGTTTTATGCATGAAACGCAAGCGGGCACGAACACCGTGAAGTGAAAAGAACATAACCTCGGTTAACCTATTGTGTTATATTTATATAAGGATGAGAGCTGATGGTGTGTTGCGTAGTTTAAAAGTTAATTTAGATACGGATCTACAACCGCGCACAAGTAATTAATCAAAGAGACAATTAATTTTGCATAATCTAACGTGAAATAATTGTACTTGACTTTCAAGTCAAATAAAGATAGCAGTTAAATGCAGCGTAAGGACACAAGTCATCCGTTGCAATATTCATATTTTTGTTATAAAATGAGTCAGTTAGAAAATTACATCGTTTAAGTCTATAGTTAAGTCACATAATTTAAGGTCTGAAAATGTGAATTCAACTTGAGTCAGTAACAACTTGACTTAACTTTGCGAAAATAGACTTAAGTCAATTGAAAATGTATTTTAGTTAATTAACATTTAGGAAAATAGTAAATTATTAATATTTTGTTCATTAAAATCTTAAATTTGTTAATGAATACACATAACTTAAGTGTATTGCTAAGACTATAAAACTTACTATAAATTAATGCATTTTATTATTACCTTCGTAATTTAGTTTTCCTGTTTTATTTGAAATTGACTTAATTTAAGTTATCTTATATATATATATATATATATATATATATTCTATATATTCTAGTAGATTTATAACAAAATACAATATTGGCTTATTAGAGCGTCTTAAATGTTAACTTCCCTGCGATAGTTTTTCATACGAACTAGGCTTAGGTAAATGTTTTAAGTCAGATAACTTGCTAAAAAGCAATATAAGCTGATACATTTGATTATTTCGATACTTTTGAGTGCCCTGTAAGTAACATCCTAATATTCAATAGCCAAATTCATTTTTTCTTGCTAACTTCTTTTTTACACATCCGATTGCAATTCAAGCACGTCCAAATTATTCCCTAATTTGACAGTGTCTCATTAAAATATCAACCCAAAACACACCAATTAACATCCTTCGCCAACCAACTGCTCGTCGTGCTCCGTCTCAATCTCAGTCTAACATATTGTTTTCTGACCAGGTTAGATCTGCGTGCTGTACATGCAGCACGCAATATTTGAGCTCCTTGGGCATTATGCAAATTGTACACTCTTGCGCTAGTTCATCTGCATAAACGCCGGTAAACACCAGGTACCACGTATTAACAGGTGTATTACAGTATATAATGAGGTAATGCGCGCGCGGAAATCGGTAAACGCTGGTTAAAAGCAAGATAGATGCATGTGTCGAGACGTGATGAAGTATTGATTGCTTGCGTGGTATTTCTGTGTCACTTAACTTAAGTAGGAATAATAATTTATTTCTGTTCTTGCAGAAAATGGTCCGAGTCCTATTCCAGCAGATAAACCATATGGTGAGTACTTAATTGTACCTTTCTAGGTTTTAGATGTTTAGGTGAGGTTAGGGTTGAAAACACCTTGAAAGTTCTTTTAAGAATCCCGATAAATCTCAATAAAAATCATATTCACTTATAATAGAACATTCCATAAACGTTTCTATACAAATTACCCACCCCTTGAAAAGTGCAGGAACCCCTTAGACAACATCATCCCCCTTTTTCTAAGTTTTCTTTGCATTTTCATACACCCTTGTCAGAATGCAAGCCGATATGACCTGCTGGTACAAGTATGTCTACAAGTATTTTTTAGTTAACCCCTCGGTGCGCGCCCTCGACGTGTTTACATTCCGCGCACTGTCGGAAACTCCTCAAAAAAACGAGGGCGGTTTGCATCCCCTCAACACACGACTAAACCAACAGGTTAAAACGTGTTTCTTTGAATTGTGCACGTTCTTCATGATGGAACGTGTTGCTCACGTGTCACCTCACAATAAACCTCACTTTCGAAACTATGCAGATATTTCTCTCCAAAATGGCCTAAGCCACTTATTTGCATATTGGATGTTTTACTAGTTCTGGTAGATGTGATTGAATTCAAGTTGAGGTTTGAATGCTTACTTACTAGTTAGTTTGCGGCCGGCCACCGGTCATGTTTGGCGAAGACATGGTATGTGCCGTTGCATTCAAGGAATCGCTTGCAAATGTGACTTTTCTATTAATTAACTGTTTTTGTACGGCATGCGGTCATTCCTTGCATTGATCGAAGACTGAGTTCAGGCACTTTAAATCACCTTAAGAGTCAAGACTCATTGAGGCTGTGTATTTATTTGTTTGGCCGGATATTGTAATGATTATGATTTCGTTGAAATGAGACTAATTTAACTTTTAACCTCAAATATCATGAACAGTATGCATTGGGGCCTAAACATCACCAAATAAATTAATTTGTTTTAGTGCTTGGTCTGTACCAATTGACAAAGTTACAAGTTTGCTTAACTTAAGTAAGCTATGAAATAACATACTTACAAGAATCTGAAAAATGAATGCCTATTCTTTAACTACTCCAATTATTACTATTTTTTAGAGGAGGGGGGTAATGAATGTGTTTAGTAAAAAACAGACTTAAGTCTTTACATAAATTGAAGCAATTAAAAATAATCTACTGTATATTTTAAAATTTTTCTTAATATTTGTAGAATACATTCAAATTTTCTGGTTTGGACAACTTGACTTAAGTCATTTACCAATTGACTTAACGTAATTAACATTGCAAGAATGTCTATAAACTTTATTTTCTTTTATTTTTAACTAAATTTTAGTTGTCTTTTCCATCTTTCATATTTTTCTGTTTAGTTACGTTTAAAACTAGTTATTAATTGATTCAGTCTTTTGTAATGGCGCAACTACACTGAAACACTGCCACGGTTTTAATCTAAATTCTCCAAAAGAAGAGATATTTTAAGTGCAACGAATATGTCAGCTGCAACGTCGTTTTACGAGCTAATGCATTTTAAACTACCCTAGGTCGGTTTGCAAATGCACTTTTTGAGGTGCATGCTTCCACGCAAAACTGCGTTTCAGGTAGAATTCATTCGGGATGTGCACGCACGCACAAATTATAAGCAAAAAGCTGTCAGTCTACCAGGAATTTAGCAATAGAAGCTCTAAATAAAGCAAAAAATACCTAGGGAGGATGTTATTGACTGAAAAAAAAAAACAGGTAAAATTTGAATGGAAAAAATTGAAAGCAAAATTTTGAACATCTTAGAGTTTCACTGTGACGACGACAAAGAAGAAAATGGAAAATAAATTATACAGGGTGATATTTTTTGTGTTTTACTAAAAAAGATGTGTACTTTTAAAAAATTTTGACTACCACGTTACGAAATGATATACTGATGACTCGTTCAATTAATTTTTTACCAACTGTGATTATTTCTGCATTATAATACAACCAACGTACGTTTTATAAACTTAACTCAAATTTCAAGTCATTTGTCAATGTGGGCTTTAAGTTTTTTACGGCATCACGCCTTAAAAGTACAGTGAAAGTTGGAATTAAATAAAACTACATATGCTGAGATGATTATATTTGTATTATTCTATTATCTTAACGAATCGTTATTGATTGAGCCGTTAACTCGGGGACATGAAAATAATCTTTATCAATTAAATAAAGAGAAAATTTTATAATATTTGTTATTGTTTAAGAAAAGCCACTTTAAAAACAAATATATCACTTCACATTTTATTTACTATAATTATCAGAAACATCTAAAAAATAATAATAAGTTGAGTAATTCAATTTTAGAATTTAAATATTTTTATTTAAACGTAAAAACATGGTATGTAATTTTTGTCGAAATTGACTTAAATTAAACATTTCTAGAAAGTCATAACGTAAAATAAGTCAGATAA
>JAODIE010000007.1:6998652-7044945 GCA_027575565.1 Diploeciton nevermanni
AACTTAAGTCAATTTCTTTAGAGTTAAATATATCAAATATTTAAGCATTAATCATTAATGAATTGTTGAATCAATATTTCATATACATAAATAGGACTTAGCCCAACACGACTCAAAATGTCTCTGAAACAGCAAACAACAACGTAATCAGGAAAAGACAAAACTTAAGTCCACACTAACCTCGGCTAAATCAAATATGAATTCAATGAAATAATATCAAATATACGTTAGAATTCGCATTAAATTGAGTAAGATGTAGGTGGATATTAATTAATTCAATGCTGTATTCTTTTTTATTGCAAAAAATAGCAATATGTGTGAACCAACCGGACATGAGTTTTTTAAGTCACGCTTTCTTGGTACTCAGGCGCATATAAAAACTTAACTAGAACCTGCGATAAATCAAAGCGCAGTTATTATTTCATTTCGCATCAAAAGTACAAAATGCGAGCGCAGTGCGAGAAACGGACGAATTTCCATTTTAATGCAGGTGCTAGACATTAGTGCTCAACATAAGCATACCTTTATATCAGTCGTTATAGTATGACTTGAGTCATATACGCATTGGCGCATGTGCGAATCTGCGCGCCGTGCTAAGCAAGCAACGTTATCTTGTGAATTCATCTTAATTAGAATAATAAGGCCGTTGCAGGGGAAATTAAAACCGCATTTATCATACCCAGAAAACGCAAGAAACTGGAATATATTAACTGATGGAATGTTGTTTGAATTTCATTCAATACGAGCGGAAAATACTATTAGGTTTTAAGTTAGTTTCAACCCTTTCATTTACAGTTAACCCTTTCTGAATAATATAGCGGTACCGTTGTAAGCCCTTATAATTAACTGAGATTTCTGATGGACTGAGAATGAGCGGTAAACTAGTAGTTAATTATAATTGGAAGGGTGCTCAACTCGATTTGTTATTTTTATTGCTCATTTTTAATAATTAGAAATGACTGTTGATATTTGTATGCATATTCTCAGAATATATCAATGTCAAATTTATGCGGCGAACTCCAAGCTCGGAACACAGCAATTAAAAACGAATTTTGCTTCACTTTTCATGATGCGGCAAGTAGTTGTCGTGCGCATGCGCAAATGCATTATTAAGATAATTATGTAGCACAACGACATTGCACGGGTGATAATTAAAATGACAAGTTTTTGTTGTGATTAAAATGTGAAACGTCAATTCCATCCCAACTCTATCCTAACCTATAAGTTTTCACAAAATTCATATTTGAAATTAATCAAGGCTTATTAAAGGAAATAGTTTTTGCCCATCGATTCACAAAGAATTTCTCTATTTTCCATCTCTATGTCTCTATTTGTGTCTGTTGAAATGTCATTCTAAATGTCTTTTGTTTGTTCATCCGCGCATAACTCACGCAAACATTAAAATCCGTTTTTAATTATAGTCGGATTCGGCCAGTGCAGGTGTGCTTCCTGACTCAGCTGTTCCAAGCATTCGAAATTTGAATTCTTAAACAAAGCTACTTGCTTACTATTTTAAGTAGGTACTTACCAAGTTAATTTGAAGATGAGTCAGCAAGTTCAAGTTAGGTTAACTTTGAAGAACTCATAATCAATTATTTCGAAAACAACAACCACGAGCAATCCAATAAAATAATAACAATTATTTTCTGGTTTGTTGCCTAATTAAGCTGTGCGGTCGTCACATTTCGTTAGCTCACAACTCCCAAGACTTCAGCGGCTAAAGACTAATGTTTATAAGTTGCTCAACGCAATATTATACTGCTATTATTTACGATCCTTAATATTATAAATATTGCAAAGGGGAATTTTTAAATCTTTGCACGAAATCAATTAATGCAAATATTGCATGAATACCTCTCGATAATTGCACTTGATACTGAGTTCAGTTGACTTAAATTAAGTCATGCTGACTTAACTAGTGACTTTGTGTGTTTCGAATTGGTTTAATTAGAAAACAGGCGTGCCCACGTTCGGAAATCCATCCATGTCCCATGATTATTATGGTGCAATGAAGTAACGAAGCACGAAGGGACGCGACTTGAGTAGGCATCCGCGTGCGCAAATAGACGTGCATTAGCCAATCAGTCAGCGAAGAGGTCGTCAGCGTGCAGGCCAATGGGCAATATGCAATTGAAATATGAGCTAGTGTAATTATATTCCTCGTTTGGTTTATTCATTAGCCTAAGATAAGTTTACAATTGTCATACGTCATAAAACAAAAAATCCTCACAAATAACTTAAGTTAAAAATTTTGTTACATTTGTTGTAATTGAGGGATTAATTCGCGCACTTTCAAACATAGCCATTGATAATTTCTATTAATGCTTCAATTTCTTTGCGAATCTATTATAATAAAGACATGCAATCATTAATAATGCGTTTTTCTCATAAGACAAAACAGACTTAAGTCAGTTGGCTAAACCAAGCAGACTGGTTACGGATAGAATCTCATTGTTGCGGATGAGTGTGGTATGCTTGTAACATGCCATTATTTCTAACAATAAATGTTAATAAATTGATCTTAATTTACATTTAATTTACCGTAGCTCATTACCATCAAGAGCGCTTTATTAGTATGAAGTTTTAACATAAATTTCGGGCGCTTAATTAAATTAATAATTACGTGGTTTTCAATTCTACACAGAGCTTTGTTTATTAATTGTTTGGAAATACATAAAATCGGCAGAAATGAATTAAGTTATTGTTTGAGGTTTTGATAATAGGCACCTCCACCATTTATTTAAAATAGGAGACAACAATTGAGTTTTTGATAGTTTATTGTAGTTTTAAATCTTATTATATTTTCTATAATATGATAAGATCAATTAATTACTTTTTCCGAATTAATAGTTATTCTTTATTAAAAAAAAGAGCACCATTGATTGATTGATTGATATTTCCATAACAATTAAAAAATTAAAACAATAAGATAAACATATAAGTAAAAAAAATTCTATTTAATCATAGATCTGGGTGTAACACTTTGGTGGCTATTGAGGAAAAACCATACTGGCAAATTATGGTACTTCAGTTTAAACTCAATTTTCACCTAGTAAATATTATCGAAATCAAACTTCTTATATCTTTCTTGAAAGCTTAAGGTTAGGTCTTCAAACTGCTCTACAAACAATTTTAAAAATTTAAGGATTCTGGTGTTACATGTAATTTAAACAAAAAAGCAAATTGTTCAATTTTTATTTAAACTCTCTGTTATATTTCTGAATAATGTTAATATTAAAAGAACGAAATGAATAGATTATCTATAAAAAAGAATAATGATAATATTTTGGGGACTTAAAGTTTAACAGTTATTAAGATTCAAGATTAAAAATAAATTCTTTTTTTTATTGTTTGATCTAACTTAAACTTTTTGTTTAAACTACAAATTTAAAGTAATATAATAAAAAAATGATATACATACTTTGCAATGTAGTATGTTTATTGTATATTATTTAGGTAATCAATTTCCAGTCTTAAAAGTGACATTGATATTTCCTGCGTTAATAAATTGGTATATCTTTGCTCCTTGGAAAGGAAGCGGACTATAATAATATAATTTGATTAAAATAACCTATGACAAATTCCGCGCAGGGACGCATAACAAGTGTGACCGTTTTTTGTCCTGCGCGTTCTTCAAAAGCAGAAGCATTCTTCATTCCGCATTTTCCATCATCCGATTCAATTTCGACTTCTCTCGCTGTCGCGTACATTAAAGGCTGCGTGATGCTTAGTTTTTGCCGCCTTTAATTTTTTCGATCTTCAGCTACATGGTCACATGCTTAATGCATTCATGTTTAATGCGATTCAGAAGACGAATAGGATTATGCTACAACAACTTGCTATGCTTGCTTAATAATTTTTAAATTGTCTCTGGCTTTTTTCACCTTCAGAGTGTAATTTGAATTTTCTGTCATTTTAGTATTTCCTGCAACTCGTTCTTTCTTCTTTGTAATGAGTATGATACAATGCAGCATAAAAGTATGAAATTGAACATGGCGTACAAAAACACATGTTTATTTTAACGATTTCTTGGTAGAGAAATATTAAAGGCAGCGTGCGCCATGCCCATCGTATTGTCGGCCATTGGTTGTGTTAGCTATTCTTTGCTTGATTCATGGAATCATACTTTTGCATTGTGCCTGGAGCTGACCAATAAATGTTCGTGCGGGAAGACGAGCCAGACGGACACAATGGCACACAAACTGTTTGGCGCAATTGGAATGCAATTGCATGCTAAAATGAACGGGCTAATTATGTGTTTTACTGACGAAAAGAGAGGGATGTCATTGAGAAAAAGTAACTGTTATATTGTCATCACTATATTTAACAAGAAATGTTAAAAATAAAGAATATTGAGGTTATGCTTGAATATTATTAATTTTGCATCAAGAAATAAAGTACATTAATTGTTAAAAAATATAATATTTTCGTAAGAAAATAATTAAGCGTTTCTCGAAAGTTTTTTCTTTCTAATACTATTAGTATTGTTGTTATTAATTTTTAAATACTGGGTGACTTCAACGCTGGACAATAAAGAATGACACAATTAAGCTTGCAGTATCGTTGAGTGTAGTTACAAAGTGTTTAATATTCATTATGTTGATAAAATTTAGTAAGTGTTAAATAGATAAATTACTGAAGAAAGCAGTATACCGAAAACATTGTATTATGTTGATTTTAGTAAGTGTGTAGTGAAATTTTATCAACATTATGGACAGTTAAGTTTAGTTAAAATATTATTTATGCTTAAACTGCAGTGGTTGGCATTCCTAATTAGGCACCCTCTTCGTAAACCGTAACAATATTTATAATAAATTTGCATATAGGTTTTATAAATAAAATAAGAAACAAGACTAACAAATAATTAAAACGCTATTTTTAAATAGTTCTATTTTGCAATTATGAATAACCCACATTACTTATTAAAAAATTATTATTATATTCTACGCTTCCAATTAAAATTTTCTGGAAAATATAATTGTTTTACTACTATTAGTTTATTTGTAATTAATTTTCGAAAATTGAGTAACACTAACTGTTGCTTAAGACCCAAGCTTACACTTTCATTTTTAAAATAAACTAATCAAAATTGAATCGCATTTTAAACTTGTCATTTGATATCTTTTAAAATTTAAATTTTTAATGAATTCTAGTTTTTCATTTGATTAGATCCAACTTTAAACATTTAGGCTTAACTTTGAAGATATTTTTTAAAACACTGTGGAACAGCAAATTTCCAAACGAGATGGCATTAATTGTGATGTTCTAAAAAACAGTTTTCCCAAAACGTTTAAATTGTTGATCACTTATTTTTATTTTTAATGCTTGATTAAATTTGATATATTGTCCCATAACTTCTGTAATTATTGTTAAGTCATTAAGCTGTCTTTAATAACAAATCTTTAATGAATAGATACTGAAGAAATGTGTGAAAACGTGATTTGTTTATCTTTAGTAGTTCCAAAGTTATAAGTTGTTAAAGTGAATATTTATGAAAAAGTGCAGACACTGACATGAACGCATATTTTGAACAAATATACGTTTGAAATGTAATACAATTACGTTCACTCGATTATGTATGAGTTGTCCAATACGACACTAGTATTCCAATTTTCTTGACACATTTAGTTTTTGACATAGAATTTTTGCAGTCGAAAAATTGAAACTCGATTTTTATTTATTTACGTGACTGCAATAGTTCTAAACAGTCGACCCTCGCTACGTAAATCAAGCAATGACAATTAAATGTGGTCAAACACTAAAAGCAAAATGAAGAAAAAAAGCGATCGGCAATTTCAAAATTATAGAAAAACGTTTTTTTTTTCCAGCACATGATGATTAATCAAGTGCCATTAATGCCATCTCGATTGAAAATTTGCTGTTCTATAGTGTAATTGAATGTAAATTAACAATTTTAATAAGTAAATTAAAGTAATTAATTAATTCTGGCTAATGATTTATAATTTCAAAACAAATTAATCAATATTAGGTATATTGTTGACTAGAGATGCTTATATACAAGTACTGCCTTCTTAGCTTCTGTAAATAAATATAAACGATTTTTTCGAATTCTGTTTGCTTAATCTCAATTTGTTCGTGTTCTACCTTTCATCGCCTTTATTAATTCAAATCGGTAGGCTCTCTGTATGAATACCTAAGTCCCTTACCGCTTTGTGGTCGCGCCGACTTTGTAATGATTAGCCGCCCCCAACCGTGCGGACAGCGTAATAAAATCGTCCGCTTACAACACGTGTTTTGGCGCGCCACGCATTTTCGCCGTGGGATCCTGCATAGCAGCAATCTCTCAAAAATCCATATCAGCCTCGCAACCACGTAAGGCAAACAGATGCCATTCCATCATTGAATCAACGGATAATTAATTATCGTACATTTCATTGTATTTGAATTCATTTCTTCCTGTTTAAGTCGACCATATAGAAAGACAGAGAAAACAATTTACATTCAAGTTTAGTATACTTATTTCAATAGGAATTAATTGGAATCAATAAATTATGGCAAGCTAGACTTCTTGAGCATTTTATGCATAATATAATTTTATTGCTGTTGGTTGAAGACGGCAATCATGTATCATACTCATCGACAGTGCTAATAAATCATGACGTCACGAATCTGCATGAGAAAATTCACCGCAGATTCTTTAAATCTTTACCACTTTAGATGGAAAGAGAGTAAAGTTGTTAAAGCATGCTTAACTACGGCTTGGATGCATTCATTGAACTTGCTCTTCGTACTCTTCTTAGATAGGCTATCGTGCCATCCGGCCATTAAACTAGGAATATATTTATCAAAATGTCTTGGCAATATTTTCTTCCTTGTTAATTAAGAAAGCGAACTAACTATACTTACAACAAATTTCTAAAAGTTAATATTAGGCGGTATGATGAGCAAATCTGAGTTTTTATCGCAACTGTCAGATAGTTTTGAAAAATTGAAATTTTATGACCTAAGTCAGATTTGGTAGTAATTAGGTACTAATGAGTTTTTTGTGAGTCAGACACACTCGTGTTGGACTTAATGTTATGATTATTCGTTGTTTTACTGGGATTGCTTTATCATTTGATTTAGAGATATTTAAGTATCTTAAGTCACCTAAATTATTTAATTTTTAATTGAGCTTATATAAATTTTTTAGTGTGTTGTTGAATGTGGTTACAAAGTGTTTAAGATTCATTATGTTGATAAAACTTCACTATAACATTACTTTTAGTTACTTGGTAAAACGTTTTCGATCCAAAACTTCTTAATGAATACACTTCCATTCAATTCTAAGATCCTCAAAATATCCATCCCCGACAAATGAAACATCCGACCACCTTCACCCAATATTTCCAATTCATAAACTATATAAAAATGGATAAAAATTTAAATAAACATTATACTGAAGAAGGCAACAAGCCGAAAACGTTTTACCAAGAGACGAAAAGTAAGTGTTGTTATGAAATTTTATCAACATAATAAAATATTTAGTTTATAAAAAATATTATTGTATTTTTTGTATTTCGATTTTTATTCTGTAAAGGTTTTAATCTATTAACACTCTTGGTTTGTCACATTGTAAATATTCTAAAGTATGAGATTATAGTTCTACCTGTCTTTTCATAAATTCGGTTTTATCAATCAAGTAAGCAGGTAATTTTTTACTCTGCCAACAAATACTTCAATTAAACCTCTCTGTAATGTAAAACTGCTATAACTCTACCTTTCATAATTTTCTCACTTCCTATCTTTTCATTTATAATTAATTCTCTCGTTTCATAAAAATGACCTAATTTTGAATTCTTAACTCGCTCACAAATCACAAAATCTGAATCACAATGGAAAGCCGTCAGATCTTTATTTATCCTACCGTCATCAACCCGAGGCTAAAATAAGGGTGGAATTCAATTACTCACATGCATCCTTACAAGGGTTGCAATATGCACTCGAGAGTCACACTCTCTCAATTCTACTTTGCCAACATTTCTACCATGCATATCCCTGCATCGTTTAAATATAGGCGCGGGCGTGAGGCGGCAATTTAGGGTTGTGGGAGTTTCGGCCATCCTGCGTCGTCGTAACAAGACGATTCAATTACGAGCTTTACTTCTTCTACAACTTTTATACTTTCCAAAGCGGGGATGGAATCGGAGAAGTCGAAACAATAAACTACTCTTAACTAACTCGTCGGGTAAATTATTGCACTGGTGCAATCAAGGCAATCCGAAAAATGTGAAAATTCGCTCGTTTAATCTCATTAATTGAGGTCATCCAAGAAAAGTAAATCTTTGGTATATGATCAAATTAGTTCAGTCTGAAGCAAATAGGAAGAAGAAGGTAGTTTTCGAGTTATTGTTGATTAAAATTTGCATAATACTCAACGTCTCGTTCGTGTGCATCGTGACGTCACGTCATTGTTCTTTAAACTGCAATAACTCCGAAACGATAGCAGCTACAACAACGTGAGTGACACCAAAATACTCCGTTTAAACTCTACCACCAATAAAATATGTATTTTTCTTCTCAACACTTCGTAATCCTTTTTTCTCCCTCACTCTTTCTCATGTCTCTCCTTGTGTTCTAGTATGTTAATTAATGATACGATTTATAACCCTTTTGCATTATTCTTAATAAATTTGCCTCGGCAAGCACGTAACAACATTGGACGCTATCATGCGATATGATTAATCAGGACTTCGTAAAATCGTCGTGCATTACTTTCCGATGAGACTTTGTCGGCGTGCGCGCGCACGCTTTCTTTTCAACGTATGCGCGTCGTGCTTTATTGTGCTCATAAACTTTTACGAGAGCAAAGGAGAGCGCGCACGCCGCGCAACAATCAATTAATTAATATCAAACTGAAAAGAGCGCCGCCGCTGCGCAACCATTGCCGTTATTAATTGTCTCTATTAGAATACGAAATGTATCGGTAGATATTTTAATATAATTAATCGTTCGCAAACTACCTGTCGATTGGATATTCCAATGCATGAGATCATTAGCAGGATTATAATTAATTCTTTTACAATCTTAGAATGGCAGAATTACAGGAATAGAAGATTTCAGTAATATAAAGATTGTAACGGTTAAATAAATTTCCGTTGAATTTCTAAGGGTTGTTCTTTATTTTGCTGGATTTTTGCACATTTACCCTAATTTTGCCAAGATTTTTTTGAAACTACTTGTATCTACACATGTTTAAAATGTGCAAAGTACATCTTTTTGTTAAAAATTCACATTTAGGGTTGAAGCTGAAAAATTTCACCATTTTTTAATACATTTATGTGTCAAATACAGAAGGGGCCGGTGTTTTTGTAGGGTGTAAAACATGAGAATATCGGAATTCGGTCATCGTTTCCAGAATTTTGCTTTTTTATAGGGGTTATACCTAAAGAAAGAAGTGCATTTCAATTGTTTATTACCCCTAGTAAAGTGTTCGCATTGTAAAAAAATGCAATAGTGAAAAAACGAGGTTTTTTTTCGAATAAAGCTCTCCACAACTTTGGCAAAAATAAATTCACACGAATATTTCAAAATGTTTTCCGTTAAAACCAGTAAAACCACTTCTTTTCTAAAATCCCCCATTTTAACAAAATCTTAAGTTCACTTCTTCTTTTTTTAAAGACCTGTAGTTTTTTTTTTTTTTTTTCTGGGAGTGACATTTTTAATTCTTCCATTTTATATACCCAGCCACTAAGCATTTTTCTTAATCCTCGATCAAATTTGAATACCGATTGGATAGGGCCTTGTACATAACCCGTTTGTACGCAGGTATAACCCGTTCGGACTGCATACGCATGTAAATTTTTTATGTAAATCAAAGTCGCGGTTGTCGCCGGCGTCAACCAGTCGGTTGGCGATGTTAGGAGCCCGTGATGTGATTGGAGGAAATGTATGCGTAATCCAATAACGAACGCTCAAAGCAACGCACGAGCTTGGCGCGCGTCGCGCATATGTTGCTACAAAAGGGGTGCACACGCTGCACCCTTTTTTTCATCACTCTGTAAGGGTTCTTTATAGCACTCGTGCCAGCGCACACGTCACCGCATGTAAATAAGCATACAAAGCAACATTACACAATGCAATGGCAAGGGATGAAATATGTAAGATGAGGTTGTGTGATGTTGAAAACTGGTTCTGATATTTTCGAATTTTTAACGATTTTATTTGTTATAGAAACCTTTCTTTTAATGAAACACCCTCATCGGTTTGATATGAATTGTACAAATATACAAATGTGTTTCTTTTGGCTTAGTCTTTTTTTTAGCTTGCAACTGTATAAATGTCTTAAGTCTGATCTTATACTTTGTCTAAATCTTTAAAAAAAACTACCCTTAATATTGATGGACGTTTTTTTTTTCCGGATACTGACTATAAACCATGACTGTTACCTTTTTCCATTGGCAACACTTTCCAATTCTACAACTGCGTCTTTTAATCTGCTAGCCCGCAAATTGAACAATGCCGCATGTCGAGCCCAAAGGCACTAATGGCGGTTAGCAGCTGACACACGCGAAGGCATCCGCGTCACGCTTGCAACGAAATTGAAACCAATGCAGCCAAATGGCACATGCAGAATAAGTAACACTCTTTCATTCGGTTTCACTTTTTTGCTTCCTACTAACTACTACCACTACCCCAAAAATGCTGCTGTTAGTTGGAGATAGGTTAGTAACTCCAGGTTAGGTAGATAAGGGGTAGTTTTATTTGCCAAAGTTAGAATTTGGTTGCAGACATTTTAAACGCGATACCAGCATCAGACACCGGTAATTTTGATGTGGCAGAGGGTCGGCGTGTTTGCTTGCGCACGCTGCACGTTTCAAGGGTTGCAGTTAAGGGTGTACTACCTGAAAGCAGGCGTGTGCTCGCAGACAATGGCAATAGTACCACATGTTTCGCAAACGTTGGTGGCGGCATACACTCGCAACGTATTTTTCCGATTTAGGGATTGATTTACAAAAGCAGCACTTTTTATTGATTACGACGAATCTTAACTATCTATCAATCATAGAAATTATTGTCATGTCTAATCTAAAAGGTAATAGGAAATTATAAATTAAACTCTGATTAGCCTTCAGTGGTAATCTAAACAAGGGTTGTTTTGTTGAAAAGGGGTGATTTACATATCTACTACTTGATATTCATTTCTTAGCACATGCAATACGTGGCTGTGATTGGTCGCCACCTCTTTCTGCAGGATGTATGCAGATGAGGGTGGCATTTCCACGTCGATGCCCTAGCAAGCTACCATTGCGCATGCGCATCCACGAGCTGATATAACCCGTCCCATATATCGATATTATGTAAAACGCGTGCGCACGCTGTGTGCCGCCTCCAACATTGGATTTTACCACCTCCGAAATATGCCAACGAATAGAGTGGAAATTTAATAAATAAATATGACGCCAAAAGAAACAAGAAATAATGTGACAAATTTCTGATGTAAATATTAGATCGTAACTTGATTTCGTTTTCCACCGCCGGCGACAAAAGCGCACTTCCTGCCCACTCGCTAGGGGTAGCAAAGCACTTTCTTCTTGTTCTCTCGCAAGGCTCAAACAGAGAATAAAAGTTCTTAGGTTTTGCTTTCTGCACTGATTCTGTATCTACGAATAAAAGCTTCGTCTTCGAGACGAGGGAATGAGATATATAAGAAAAGGTATAAATATTTGTCCATAAATTTCATCAATTTTACAAATCACATATTTCTTAGTAAAATAGCAAGTCTATCTTGAAAGGATAGTTTTGTGATGACGCCGCGCTGAAAGCGGCTGCAATTTACTTAGGTCTGCAATCGAATTGGGCGAATCTTCAAAAGGAATCTACGCGTAGTACACGCGTCTTTGTTGGGGCGGTGATGGAGGCGGCGGGTGCGTTTGCGATTAGAACAGCCAGGGGGCATAAGCACTGCGCCCGAAATCATTCACCTTTGTGTGAGCCCGTCAGCGGACGCATTTATACGTAACCCCCATTTCACTTTTATTTAACTCGCTTTTTATCTCCGCTTTAAATCACAAACTGCTGGACGCACAATGGACTCGACCGCCACCACCAAAGGCCATCGACCAGTATTAACACGAAATTGATTTCGACATAGTGGAATTTTCAATTCACACTTTAGTTTTTTAATGTCTTTTGCCAAGATCTTTAATTTTGGTGAGAACCAACAGGCGCAGACGTGTTATTGAATAAGAAGCTTTTTAAGATGCTGCTATGATTGGTTGGTTGGAAACCACGGCGCCATCATTTAATTTTCGGCAGGTTGGTTATTCTCTGAAACAATTATGGTGTGTGTCATTTCATTCTGTACATTATGAGCCATACTTGAAACCCAACATTTTCGAAGAATAAAAAGTGGAAATGGGATGGCAATGAGAACAATTCTCTGAGTACAAGAATTAGTGGTCCAGTTGGATGCTGGGAATAACTGTGACCTTGGTTCAGACTACATATTAGTTACTTAAGTAGTCAAAAAGTAAATTACGTGCACGAATTTTGTTTAATCATCATTCGAAATGTGTTTATGTTCTTCACTCATTCGCAGCTACTATTCATATTTCAATGATCAAATCTATTACGTGCGTGATGAATAAATTAGAATTGCTTCGTGATATTCCGGGTCATTGTACCTAAGCCAACTTTGGAACAAAAAGAAAATCTTTATTTCTTTTTAAGTCATTTATTTAGACTTAAGTCAATTTAATACAAATTAAGCCAATTATATTAATTCAAATAATACTTTAATAAAATCTTGTAATTTTTTAACTTTGCTTTAAGTCAATTATAACAGCAAAAATTTAATCAAAGAAGCAAAATAATTTCTCATTTCTCAGAATGCAGTTTTAAAATTAAGTATACAAGTTTGTTAAGTAAGCTAAATTGACTTATCCTAACTCATGTATAGCTAGTTCCTAAATTTCTACATTTTTACATATCTTACATGCGTTCTATAAAATTTTAGTATAATTTTTCATCTTAATGAATGACTTACTTAAATCAATTTTATATCGCTATCTGAAAATTTGCCCTAATTAGGAATTTTTTAAACTCAACTAAAATATTTCTTAATGTCACGTCAAACGTTATTTCTTATGGCGCGTCCATTTTCACCCTCGACTTAAATTTCCCCCCTCACTCTTAATCCTATTACTTCTATTACTGCGAAAAGTTTCCCGGTTGATGCACGGCGTACGTCTTCGATTTTCACCCACCATTTTCGCATGAAATGAATGAAAGTGGAATGAGAAAAAGAAACAAAGCCCCACTCTTTGCTCCAACTTGGAGACTATTGATTAGCATCATGGACTCCCACGGAGTTCTTCTAGCCATCTCCTTCATTTTCCAACGAGGAAAACTTTGCATTTAATCGGAAAATAATTTATATCCTTATTTACTATCCTATTCACTATTCTACTTCTATAATATTAATTTCTAAATTAATGCAACATTATAATAAGAAATTTCTTAAATATTGCAGGAAAATTGTGGTTAACGGAACCAGATGTCAACTGGCGTCAAGATATGCAATTGCCATCTGCAGAAGAGTCCAAGTTGGCATTACATGCACGACTGGGATTATCACCCAGTAAGTTGACTACTATATAATATTTTTTTTAATAGGGTTAATATGGACAATACAGAATGGTTGGCTAAAGCAGTATCAATTGTTAATCTTTTGACGGTTATGATTGATGTGATTGGAAAATTTCGAAAATTAGAAAAAAATAGACGAGCAAGTCAATTTATCACGAAGGCGTTGTGCATCTACCCCAACCCCCCAAAAATTGAAGAGTCCAGTCTAGCATCATTGTTATGGACTCCATTGTGGGCACTGACAGATTATTAGCGCAACTTCGATCAGCATCAGTATTCGCTGACTCACCCCGTTCACCCTGATTCTCGTTAACGTCACTTATCACATTTTTACACCCTCGGATACAAAACTATTGCTCATATATACTATCTTATTGTTTTGATAACATTTTTATTTCTTACGTTCGACCTCTGTTACAGGTTGAAATGTAGAACATATTGTTGGTTTATGCACTTTAAATTCAAATAAACTGCATGCTTACAAATATTATTCGAAGGGGTGCCTTTCCGCACATTTCTTTTTGCTTTTTGCTTGGCTGAAATGTGTATTTGGTGTGCAGAGCAATGTCCGGTCATCGCTATTCGATTCAGTCCAGCGAGTGCATTTACAGGATATAAAAGGATGTAAATTAGGGTCGTCGAGCGCACCGATAAACGACATGCGTGCGGCTGGAGGGTCCCGTGGGAATTTAAAGTATATGCGCGTTTAGGGAGCACTTGACGTGTTCGAGAGGGACGCGCGCTATCGCGCATCACTGACGGATTATCCTGCGAAACGTGAGACAGTTAACACCTTTCAAAGTGACACTTTGCCAAGCTTAAGATATCTTTTTCGAGTATTTTAAAATGAAGGGCTAAAAAGGTAGATTCTACTTAAAGGTTTTTTTTTTACTGACATTCATATTTTACTGTATTATTTAACTTAACGTAAGTCAATTATCTGCATTTATTTAATACTTTTGGGTGAAAATGTGATTACAATCATGCTTACTTAACATAAGTCAATTGTTACACAAGTTTGAAAATAATTGGAAATTATGATAATTGATAGTTTACTTAATTTATTGTTATTGCTATTTTTTTTTCTTGATACATGACGAAAATTTACTTTAATATAAGAAATTGATTTAAGTTATTTATAGTAACACCTTTAAAAGTGTCCCAGATAAGAATTAATAATAAATTGAAATAATTTAGTAGAACCCAACTATTCTACTAAATTATTTATTAGACATTGTTCTTAATTACAAATATAATTCTAATGCAATAATTGACTTTCAAATTGATTTAATTTAATTAGAAAATTTCTAGTACAACCCAGTCAATTATAATTTAAGTCAATCTGACTTAAATAATTTATGAATAACAATAAAAGCACTAATTAAAATGTTCATCAATTTCCAATAATGCAACAACTTTATTCGACTGCGTGTATTCACGTGACTTCCTTGTTGGCACACGATCAAAATGGAATAATAAAAAGCAGTAGGCACTGCAAACAACAGGTGTTTTCCTGCTGCTATGCTAATCACAGGCTAAGTGGAAAATTACATGTTTCCGAAACGTGCGCTTAAACGCTCAATTTGAATAAATTTAGGTAAACGGTGTACGGTCATTGATTTGTTCACACCTTGCGAACTCGTAAATCTCACTCCTTCAATTACTATCACACATTAAATATTTAAATATTGAAAATATGGATGAATTTCAACATGTCTTATTGCATCAGTCGATAAAATATTAATCATCTGACCTTTTATCATTATCACATTTCCAACATCGTGGAAAAGGTGTGCAAGAGAATTCATATGTAAATATCAACTGGTGACACTCTCGACAAGTAGGTAAATCATTGCACAATCCGATCAACTTTCAAAATGTGTCAATCATGAATACAAAGTTACTGCATTACACTTTTATTTAAACGACTCAATTGTTAATCAGTGATATTTAATCCCACTCCGTCGCGTAATAAATGTTTATTTAGCAGCCTGTCCTCCATGTTGGCAAGAAAACAACTTGAATGGGCTTAAAATATGTACAATATGCGATGTGGCATGATCTTAAATAAATAACGAAGCCACTCAAGATAATATTTGTGTGCGTTATTCATAAATGCGTCTTATCTCAGCTCGGAGACGATCAAAATCTTTATAAACATCATACAATTAATTTACAAACTATACATAAACGAGAGAGAGAGCAGATTATTCAAATTGATGGTGTGTCGTTGGACTCTGTGGTCAGAATATCCCCGGCTTGTGGTGTTGTCTTACAAGCGTTAATTGAGTTAATTTAATTCCAAGTGGTATAAGTATAGTTATTAAAATTATTACAAAATTTAATACGAAATTTAATTAATTTATCTGTAATATAACGAGTTGGTTTTTATTAAATTCACTTTCTTGGGTGATATGATAAATATACTTAATCTCGATTGATTATTGGAATTTATTTATAAAAATAACTAGTATAATTGACGCTATTTTGACACACGATTGAAATTTCATATTGACTTAAAATAATTACATGCACATTTTAAAATTATAGACTTTATTATATTTTACTCAATTTGACAACTTATGGTATGTCAATGTGAGTTCAGTCAATTAGAATATTGACAACAACTAAATATAATGCAATAACTGCTTTACCAAATTGACTTATATCAATTGCAAAGTGTCTTTTAAAATTCAATCTTTACGAATCCTCGTCAGTCTAATTAAATGTACTGAACGTTTTGATTTAAATCATATTTTTTTAGCTTTTGTGTTGCTTTGTTTTTTGTATATTTAATTATTCTATAATGTTTGTTTAATCTAACTATTGAAATCATTCCTATAGAATTCTATAAAATAATTATACAATCTTGTTCCTAGTTGCAATTTATAAGAGTGTTTGAATGCAACTAAAGTTAATTTCATAGTTGTTATAATTGACTTATCTTAAGCCAATTACACGTTTATATGGTTTACATTTAGAATTTGTTTATCAAAACACCTTGGAAAGTTGGGAATGCAATTGACGCCGTGTTTTTTCCCAAACCTTACCCAGATTGTAATAATATTTGTACTCTAAACTAATATAGATAATCTAAATAGCATAATTCAGAATTGATAAGAAGATAAGTCATAGTAATTTCTCCTCTTTGTTTACATTATTTTCTAAGAACTACGTTGGAAATAACAAAGTCACATTTTATTGAAAATTAATTGATGAATTAATTGATAACCTCGTTATTGGAATAATCTGCTTTTTCCATACATGCTTATTCTAAAAGCCTAATAAGCTAATAAGTCACCACAAATGCCAATTAATGTTACTCGTATCTATAAAATTTACTATTAATTTTATCAAACTCTTGTTTTTAGAGAACATTTTGATTTCTTTTATCAAGATAATATCCGCCATCTATTTTCGCAATTTTTTCTGCCCAAACTTGCACTTTTCGTAATTTAATACGACGTTCCTTGTGCAATTATATAGAGGTTGTAAATAATGTCGGGTCCTTTTGGCGCGCGCAAAGTTTGCTAATGAAATTAATTAATGTTTTCAAAGTTTCGTTTCAATTTACGGGCTTTATGTGAAAGGTTTAATGTCTTTTTGATAAATTGACAGTTATTAAGTTATTATTACTAACACAACGCAAAGGGAAAAGGCTGAGTTTTGAACGGTTAGAAAGATGAAATTGAAATTGAAGCAACAATGGGTTTTGGGCAAGTACCTTAGATATATAGAAGAGAAAGAGAGTTTAATTAATATTGTTTAGAGAAAAGAACATATTTCTTGTTTGGAAAGGAATATTACTTAAGTTTTCAGCTGAGAATGAGGTGATTTGTTGTTGGAATAAGAAAGCTAATTATCTTTAGACCATAATTAATTTTATTTCAACAATTGACTTATCAAATTAACTCATTTTTGTCATTTACGAAATAGTATTAAAAATAAGAAATTTTATATGAAATTGTTATTTACGTTGACTTAAGTCAATTCGAACAACTTTCCAGAAACTGCTTAAATTGGAATTAAAAAAAAAAAAATTTCTAATTATTAAGTGATATGTGAATGTCGACGCATTCCCATGTTGTTTGTAATAAGAACTTAATTGAAATAAAATCCCAGTTACTGCAAATACCCCATGTTTCTGTTTCAATTCACATCTCTGTAAGTAAATGTTTTCATTCATGTTAACATCCCCCATCTCATTCTGGCCTCTTACTACATTTCCCTATAACCCGTATGACTTTGCACCATACGGCGCTCCCGGAGCATATCTCATATATTACCCTTCGCGCCCCAAGGGAGCACCAGGCGACTTTCGGCGTAAATGACCGGCGGGCAGCACCTTGCCATGATAGTCCCTCTTGATATACGGTCATAGCAGGTCGCGCATTCGATAAAACATATATTGAAATCGTCGTCGTTCCGGCTGGCCGGCGATAAATTCCCACCCGGATATCAATATTAACCAGAAGGACACTGCGACACTGCCTCGTGCAGCTAGAGAATTTATGTCTGCATCAAAAATTTAGCTCCAAACAGGCAGAAATTGAAAAATTACCGCCACTTAATAAATAATATATTAATCTCTATGAGTACGAGCAAAACAACTTTAGAACGATGTTGTCAAAGAAGATGTGAGGCATTGATGAATTGGTAAATGTTTAGCTGATGCATGAAACAGGAGTTTGTACTTTGTGGATGAAACGACGATATCCAGATGAAAGGTACTCTTCTTTACTTTTGCGCGTCTTTTGCCGTTGCCGAGTGCTTTTTATCTCGACTTTGGCTTTCGAAAATGTAAATGATTTGATTTAAAATCACTTTAAATGCTAAGGGCGTTCAACCCCTCGGACCGCGCGGACGCTGAAAAAACACGCGAGTTCAAGGAAGCTCGCAATCGCTCCAATGGGCATTCGATTACTACCGACATTTCGGAATGCATTGTTTGGATAATACTTTCTTATGCAGTCGCGAACTCCGAGAGGACGAAATGTGAACGAAATTCGGAATGTATGTTATGTTAATTCAAAATTCCATTTACAATTGAATATACAGGCATACTAGTGACAAATTCAATAGGAGATGGAAAATTCAATTGGAAAGCAACATTTAATCCATTTTGAAGACAAATTATCCGTTTAAACAATAAATGATTTAGAATTATAGCATTAACAAAAATAGAAAACATTAAATCTAGTTGTAATAAATAATACAACACTAAAATTTTGCTTTTATTCTTCTGGATTCACATACTTTTAGAGTTGTTTTGCTTAAGTAATATTTTTGCATAAATAGACTTAAGGCAATTAAAGACAGAAACTGTTATGATATATTTCCTTCCAAATTTATATTACTTATGTCTTTAATGTTTTTGTTTATTTCTAGTTTTCCACGCTAATTCAGTTCTTTGTACAAATTGACTACCTTAAATCAATTAAAGACTATAGAATACACATTGATGCAACTTATCTTCTTATAAAAATAAATTACTATTGAAACCTTGTTTTCTTTGTTCATTTTTAGTTTTCTTATTAACCATAGCCAATTTACGTGACAATAAAGTTAAGTCACTTTCATGATAATTGATTTGAGTCAAGTTATCTTAGTTAAATTGCACACTGTATCTTTCTTTGTAGAAATTGACTTCAGTCAAGTAAATATAAAATAAAAACAAAAATAGTTACATGATTCGTTTAAATAAACTACATACGCCCAAATTTAATTTAATATTTAACAATTCAAATGTTCTGGCTCTGATTGAGCCAAGTAAGAACCAGTCATTAACACTTTTTATTTTAAATTGACTTAAATTTAAAACTTCCAGATTACACACGTTTTGCTCTCTCCCAGCCTTGACTTAGCAGCATGCAAATCGGGCGAATATGCATGATGCACAAACTGACTTAATTTACATTTTCAAGTCCAATCTGCAATATGAAGCTTTATTAGTGGACTCGTTAAATTAAAGTTGGTTTGTTGCAGATTTATTATTGCAGTATTATAATTATGCTTTGGTTAGGTGTGACGAAAACAAAGCAAATTGTAAAAATTAATGACAAAAGTATAATATTGCGGTTGGGTGCTAGATTTGTTTAATGTTTATTCGCCACGTCACACCATACCCACGTAAATTGTTGGATATTTCTAGGTAAAACGGATTTAATATTAATAAGCAAAAATCAGAACATCTAGTTGGGTATTAAGGAACCCGTAATTTTAATTCACATACTAGTCGATAATCCTTTTGAATTAAATATGATGCAATCGGCCTTGAACTTAGGGGAGGTATAGTTTCTCACGATTTCTGAAATTTTTTCGTTAAGATAAAACACATTTTTTGCAAAAACATCTAAAAATTTAATTCCTTAAACTGTTTTACAAAAAAAAAAAACGGTTTCATGTCATATATCTTACACTGCTACCCCTTATATACAACAGATACCTGATTATGTAGGGTGCGTTTTTTACCTGATGGGTACCTGGTTTCTAAAAAACCAAAAAAAAAAAGATGGAAGGGGATGCACTGTGATAGTTTCTGCCAGTCTACTGGAAGCGGTGATGGGTTAGTTGAATGTGGCAATCCACAGTAGAAGGACTCAGTCAAATTCATCTGGGTTTGAGTTAGCACTCCCAGTTGGAGTGTGTTTAGCCAGTGAAACGGAGAAAGAAGTGAATGTGTTATAGACGAGCGTGGATGGGGTGAATACATTAAGGAGTATATCAAATGTTGACCACTGACCACCCTACCGGCCCGATTCGATCAGTTTGCGTTCGACACACGAGCACTCAACATCGCTGAACTCCTAAATTTACTCATATTTAGCGCGAAAAATACCCACAAAGTAACACTTCATAAAAGCATGTCAATCAATTACTTCTGTGTCTTCATTCCAGTTTTACTCGCAAGTGCTGTAATTTATCTCATCATTCGTCAGTGTCTCATTTTTTTGATTTAGTGTGACCCAATTTAAACACTTAGTCAGTTTAATAAATGCCCGTACCAAATCAATATTAAGTTAACGGGCGGCAAAATTATCTTATCGGTGCAACCTGCGCTTTACATATAAAAGGTAAACATTGCGCGTGATCGGCGATTGATTAAGAACACATCGTCGAGTGCACCTGTGTGTGTCGTGGTGCTTAAGCAAATAGACGGCGAGAGTGTGTGTTTGGAGGTATCTCGTGAAGGCGGCGACATGATTACCACGTCTTTACTCAACAACGACGCGCAGCGCTCGCCGCTGCTCTTCTACGAGCACGCCTTCGCCGCCGCGCACTCGCATCAGAACAATAATAATGTCAACGGCGGCATGGCCGACGACTATAGTGGTTTCCACGACAAGTGCAACTTTCTTATTAATACTGTCAACTTGTGTGCATACAGTAAGTTTACAACTCTTTATTCCATAATTTCTCGAACGAATTGCAGAAACCGACTTAAGTCATTTTGAGACTAAATGTCTCACAATGACTCAATAAGTCAATTTCTTTGACTTAAGTAAAAAGTATATTAACCAATGAAAAACTATCAATTTCTTCTGGAGTAATTGGAAATGATGAAGATGAGTCATGTTTTAATTGACTTAAGTTATTTCTGGTCTGACTAATTGCATAATATGACTTAATTGAAAACAAAAATTATGGAAAATATTATAATTATACTTTACTTGTTGGTAATTATAGTTTAAGCTTAAGTTAAGTTTAGAAACAGTTTTTCATAAATAGTCATAAATTAACTGGATTTAAATATTGCTGTTGATTGCACTATAGATGTAAAAAAAAACATACAAACATGTTTCATGAATGGAATTTTAAATTGATCAAGTCAGTGCCATCCTGAAATAGACTAGAAGTTAATTAACACAAAAATTATATAATATTTATTTTGATATTTTAGAAAATTAACTTTCAATATATTCACTAAGAGTAAAGAAACTTTTTTAAGCAATTTTCTGAAGAAAAATGACTTAAATCAATTAAAATCCAAAACAAGTATTTTCAAAACTGCATTACGACAATAAATTCACTCGAGTAAAATTTTGAATTCAAATCACTTACATTGAAATGTTTTCTAGGTTTTTGATTAACCCTTGAACTAATACGTTGCACATTTCAATGTATGATTTGGTAATTAATCAAATTATCAATTATTATAAAGTAGCTCCTAACTTGAGTAAGAATTATTTTTAAAAATTATCTTATTTCGACTCAGAATACATTTTACATTGCAACATGAGTGCTCCACATTCGAGATATTTATTCAATTTATCAGTTTTACATAAATTTGAGTGAGTAATTGAAAGGCAAACACATTATATCCAGATAAATCATTATTGGATATTTACCTAAAATTTTGGCGTAGTCTTATTTATTTTAACACCAATTTTATTATCACTTTAATGACGAAGACAAATATCCAATTTTTACTTGTACCAACTTAGTACCAACATGGTTAGTTTATTATTAATTTATTAAACAGTTTATTGATGTCTAATCTGATTATCTACTCATCACCGAAGGTGACGGAACAATGTACAATTGGTTAATTAAATTAGATTATGATCAAAGTTCTAAAAATTATGTATTTCATTGTAATTTTTAATAACAATCATCATGATTTTAGGAAAATACTAAAAAAAAAACTGGTACATTATGTAAGAATTTTTATTGGTAACTACTAAACCATTATTTATTAGAATATTATTTAAGCAGGATTCGGTAGCTATAAAGGTCAGCTTTCTGTTTTAAATTTAATGGTATATTTGGTGCTTTCAAAGATAGTGTATTTTTATAATTTAAGATTAATTTAAGAAAACGGTTCGTTTTCTTGGTGTTTTATTTTTAAAAAAATTAGCAATAGCTGAAGAGTATAACTAAATATAGTCCAGGTTTTTGTCATGTTATTACTGTAATATGCATGCATGTCCGACATGTTTTCATTCTACATATTGCGGTTTGCGGTAATCCATAGGCTGGTATTGAAAATGCACGAAGGACTTGATGAAGAATTTAAACATTCATAAGCTGAAGACATATTCATATTCAGATGGAAGCAAACCACACGCGATTCGATGAAATATAAATGCGGGCAATGCTCATGCAAATGTCGAGTCAACATCAACAAAGATTACCCATAAATATGTATCTTGCATTCTCTGCTTCATTCCTCATTTTCCTCTTCTATCTATTTGGTTAGGTGATTATTTTTTATTACTCCTACCGCACAAATGTCCTCCCGATCCAGGTTCATTATTGATAACGTCGTTACTAAAGTCCGTTCTTGACCGTACCGCCTGGTTTTCCCAATTTCCATCCCTTAACATATTCGCCCCGTCGCGGCCGTCGCGGATAGTTTACGGCAACTCTGTAGGGTGTACGAATGCATCCCGTGAGAGCCGGCTTGACCCTCTATTATTTTTCATTCGACATTATCCCTTAGTCCAGCCCGGGTATTGCTTATTCGGGATCACGTCGCACTGAGGCAAACAACGAGAAAACACACATATTTCCTTTCATTACACTCGATGACTTTCAAAGACTTATTCTAATGTCTTTTGGTTGTGTTTCAGATGATCAAAGATTGCCAATGAGTCGAATGGACAAGACGCCATCTACGCCTCCATCACAAGACGGTATGTTGATTCAAGTCGCTTTAAATTGAGCGTACAGAAGAATATAGACATAAAATTTGCCTGGATGTATAATTGGACGCGTAATTGACGTCAAGACGCTATTTTACCTTGGTAACACTCGCGAGACGCGGTTCATCTGCTTTATTTTAACATGTGCGTTGTGCGGCTTGAGTAGATTGGGTGCGAGTCGTTATGAAATTATTAAACGTGACTCTTTTTCCGCTCTCGTCCGGTCGTAAAAACGGAATAAAGTGGCGATCGGCGGCGACGCGACGCGGCGTCTTGCGTTGAAATTAGAGAGCTGCGCATGTGAATTAAGCACTTTCGGCGGGTGGCGAGATGGCGACCGACGCCACCCGCCTAATCGGCGAGAGGCTGAACAAACAACACTGGGCGAAAACACTGCCGACAATCGTAATAATAGTCTGATTATTACGATTCACTTATAAATCAGTGGAAATTATTTTCTATATCTAGTGAATCACACAGGTCAGAAAATTGTATTTCACGAGTGACTTAAGTCAGATTTTTACTTAACTAGTCTTAGGTTATTTAAAGACTGAAACAGACAAAGTTTTATTTAATGTCAATGCAATTAGAAAATTATACGATTTCAGTTTTCAATTAATTCAATTCAACATTAATAAAAAAAAAAGGTTTATATTGAAATCAATTAATGTCAAACTATGCTGCGCCGTATAGATTGTTTTTAAAAAAATTTCAGAAAATTATAATTTTAGTTGTACTATTCTTATTTAATATATTATGTTGCTAAATTTTTACTATAACACTTACTTTCATTCACTTGGTAGTACGTTTTCGGCATGTTGTCTTCTTCAGTAGGATTTACAAACAATAACAAAAATAGATAAAAATTTAAATAAACATTATACTGAAGAAGGCAACATACCGAAAACGTTCTAGCAATTGAATAAAAGTAAGTGTTATACTGAAATTCTATCAACCTAATGAATCTTAAACACTTCGTAACCACACTCAACAATACACTAATATATTTTATTAAGTTCTTCCTTTTAATTATTTTCGATCAGCTCATATAATAGCCACTTATATTAGGTTATATGTTCGACTAAATAGACTTAACGCAAACAAAAACTAAAACACTATAATCATGTCATTCAGTTTACCCTCCAAACAATTTAACACAATTTTCTAGGAGTTTAGTAAAAATTCAGCATAAATATATTTTTGCAAAAGAGGGTGCTACCATCATTAATCCATAAAATATTCTACTTAATCGATTAAGTTCAATGGGTAAGGACTCCCTTTTTCTAAGCCAACCCCTTTTTATGAACGCCATTTTTTATATGCCGATTATAAGTACGATTGTAAGAACGCAATTAACACGCTCAGTAACGAAATTCAACTCTAAAATCACCCTAAAACGGTGCCACGTGGCATTAAGAACACCTAAAAGGGTAACTTAAAGGTAAATAAGGACTCGCATTCAGAGAAGCAAAAAATATGCACCCTTTTGGCTCGTGTTGCACATTAACCGAATTTCCAACCATAAAACCCTCGGATAATCGATTTCATCTAGGATTTACCATACATCGAAGTTTTTTATTTCGTTAAAAAATAATATTTAAACTCATAAAATCAGCATTCTTGACGCTCCACTGGCATTGCTCGTATAGGAGTTCACCGCGTGTGAAATTTCCTTCAACGCGTCGATATCGAATGCCTATCGACGCGCACATTACCAGCTTATCGGCCAGTATGCAGGATGTAACGACGCGTCCGATTGGAAAATCAACGCCATGCCACTTTTCCATATTATCAGCTTACATAATGTACCAGAATAATAAGAAAACATCCCCTACATTCAGCGCTAAGATGTTAAATTTTTACCATGATGATATATATTGTCTGCAAGGAAATCTATTGCTGATTTACTTCACGTGCATGCAAATCCTTTAGAAAAATCCACCCGAGAATATTTTTTGCTCCTCATGCGCTCAGCGGGGTAAACTTCTCATGCAGAACTATTTAAATGCCGTTACGACTCGCAGACGATCGGAGCTGATCTGAATATCAGACGATGTTGAACTGTTTGATATTCAATCCGAGTATCAACGCGTCGATTTTACAAATGCTCTTGCGGCAAATCTGAGTAGTCAAGGAATTTGAATCTCAATGGGTTTGGATTTCATAGAGAGTAGTAGCTTAAAGTGACTATTCACTTGGACATGTATAACCGAATTAGAATAGTAAAAGTACAACATTATTAACTGATTTAAGTAACTAATTCCAAAACTGTATTTAACAAAAAGTAGCAATAACACTTCTCAATTAACCTAAGTCTAGTTATGCAAGACTCTGAAAGACTGTATCTTACTAACAATTTTGTAAGAATTGAGTTAAGTAAAAAATTTAACATTTCAATACGTTTAAAATTAACAAAATCTTTAAGACTAAAGCAATATTTTAGCATTTAAAATGAAATAACAGAATGATGCTATTTCTGACTTCAATTAAGTTTATTTATGCAAAAAACATTTATAATAATATTTCCTAATATGCATAAAGCAACTAGGATTGTAATACATTTTAAGCAATCTATATGATGAAGTTTATTTATAAGAAATATTAAATAAAATTTTGCATAAATTGACTTATGTAGAAAATCATAATTTGAATTACAAGTAAACTAAATAACAAGATTTTGTTATTTTAGCCTTTAACTGTACAAGAAAGTGACTTAACTTTAAAATTGTCAAAATAAGTTGAAAAATAATTTTTAAAAAAATCTTAATTAATAATGTGTTATTTTGAACTAATCTTTATGAAAAAGAATAATTACAAACTAATCAGATTTTATCTATTTCAATTTTGAATTGACTTAAGTCAATTTATGTAGAAAGATAATCACGTAATAATTTTGCTAAATACAAAACCATTTTGTATTCAATTCCATTTGAGATTGCTAACAATGATAGATATGCATTTCAATCTTTAAGGGAGTTTGCCACCCCTATACTTGTATGAAATTAAAACCCCGGCATGAATTTTCTTTTCGACCAATCAGATGTTAATAACAATAAAAGTGAAACTCGTTGGTATTCTGCATACACCCTTTGTTGCTGCTAAAAGTGTGCCAGACATGTGCCACACACATGCAACATTTTTCCTAATCATCTCACGGAACGTGTCACCAACTTAAATCAGCTCGACGAATTAAACACCGCTATCGACGGCGATTAAAATCTTAATTATAGCACACACAGGATAATGATTCGCGCTCAATGAAATATGATAATCAATCGTAAAACAGTATCAAATAATGATGTATTTGATGTAATGCGCTTTTCAATACATAATAAACTTGCTGCGAGCACAATGTTATCAGATGCAAGCATGAATAAAACACGCAGGGCAGCACGCAATATTAAACACTTGCTTTAGGGCCAATTAAATGTTGCTAGCATGATGACTATTGTTGGAACAATTAGATGACTATAACATTAGTGCTTTGTCCTTCCAAGTGGTAACATGATGCCGAGAATATACCCGGATATTTTTCATTTCGACGTCAACTGTTTGCGTAATTATTTCTTTAATTGATTTTGGTGATGAGAGGTAGTATGATATTGATTGTTAGAGTTTGGTTATTGTAATTGCAGATGTCGATGTCAGTAGGGACATGAGCGATAACGAGGGAAGCATCAATAGTGAGCATCACATTTCACGACAAGAGGACGAGGATTCAATGGATTCGGATAGAGATGATGGTGCGCTTAATTTGGTAAGTAAACTATTTTATTATTCATTAATTTAGAAACTTTAATAAATGAAATATAAAGCAACCAGAAGAAACGTATTTTTAGGTATATATTGCATGTTATTAAATATTTACGCAAAATTAATCTTACACATTATTTGATAGTTATGAAAATTCTTCACAAACTACTAATAGAATAAAATCGGTATCTTTAAAGACTTGAATGTTATTTTGAGAATAGAAAATAGAAGTTGTGTACAGATAAATATAAGAGCCTGCTTCGCTTTGAGTAGCCCACATTCTTCAGCAGAAATTTTAGAATCAAAACATTGAGAGAAGAATAATTGCTATTGAACGCGTCTTGTATAATGTTTTTGGGACTTATAGTTTAATAATTGTGGCAAAAATTTTAATTTATTTCTAAAGAAAACAAGAAATTTTTAGGTTAGTGTTAGTCTTAACCGTCTCCACAATTGCCTCTTTTATTTCTGTACTAATTCAATATTTAAAATAGTTAGCTAATTATAATAGCTTTAAAACACTACTTAAATCATATTTCTAAGACTTTTACTTCTAAGATTATAAACTCAATACTATTTAATTCCACATTTTTTTCCAATCAAAAAACTTTGAAATTGTTTGATTGTGAAAACGAAAAAAAACTTTTTAATCATTCTTTTATTATAAATTCGATTAAGTTCTCCCCTTTGTCGTGTAGTAAAATTTCCCCTAAGAATTTAAACATTTTAACTTGGCCTGCCGGGGGAGTTCTCCTGCGCCATTGGCGTATGTTAAACACGAATTTACTGGCGTAATGCGACGAGGGAAAACAAACTTTCCGTGATTTATTATTGGCCCAATAATACATTCGGAAGGTTTATGAAGACGCCGACGCAAGGCAAACAACACTCGAGGGCAAAATGGCGGCCAAGACTAAGGGAGCAAAAGTAAAAGAAGAATCAAATACCCTCGGGATACATTTCGATTAAAAACTTTTGTCAATACATGGTACAATTTTAACGAATATTAATACATTAATACACAGTCTAATATATAAATTATTTTCGTATTAACTTGCATGGAACTTAGAAATTTGTAATTCATTTGTTATTTATTTGCAGGTCACAGCTGAAAGTGAACCAATCAACAGGTCATCGCCCAACTCCCAAGTGACCAGCTCGAGTCCCACAGGCGTGGGTGCGGCATTGGCAGCACTCGGCGGGTTAGGTGGTCTACTGAGTAGCCCATTGATGTTGGGTAGTTTGGGTGCTTTCCAGAACCCACAAAGCCTGCAGCAGCTTCAACAGCTAGCGATGTTCCAACAGAATCATGGCAATCAACTTAATCAGCAGCTATTTTTACAAAATCAGGTATGTGTCTATCTCACAAGCAACTTGGTAACTAAGAGGAGATAGGATTGATCATTGATCTGTTCGGTATTGTGCGGCTTTAAAGGGATTCCTGCAAGGTTTCACACGTCCTTCTAACATGCCATCAAGACCGCCTCATTCAATGCAGGTGTGTTCTTCATTTTCAATCAACAATTAACACTTCATTCGACTTTGTATACTAATGATTTCAATGTTTTAGTTTGGTTAATTTTATTTTAATCTCTCCACTTGAGTAATTCATGGTCTCAACTTAAAAAACAATTTTCTATATTTTTATTTATTATTCATCATTACGTTGTATGGTGGTGTAACCAATCAGTTGAGCATTGCACAATGGCCTTAACTTAGGCCGGTTAGAAACACTGTTCACTAATGACTTGTTTGCATGTATACGCGACGTTTAGAATAATTCCTTCTTATTTATTTTTTCTTGATTTTAATGACCCACAATGCTCACATTCAATTGTTTAGATATTACACACATTCGTTTTATACATAGTGTTTACAGAATGAACATTTCCAGGTACAGCAATTAGCCCAAGCCGCTCAACAATTACAGCAGATCCAGAAAGCTCAACAACAACAACAACAACAGCAACAACAACATCAGAGTAATGTCAACAGTCAACACAATACTAGTATACCTGCAAATAATGGACAAGCTCCACAGACGCAGACAACACCTCCGAATAATTCACATATTCCTGCTAGTTTGTTGACTCCCAGTACACCTAGTTCTGGTGGGCTTACTCCCCAACACATGAAGGCTCAATCCAGGTTGTTGGAACCTAGTCCTGAAGAGACCACGGATTTGGAAGAGCTCGAACAGTTTGCCAAGACGTTTAAACAACGAAGAATTAAACTCGGTAGGTTTTGTTTCAATATAAGTTGGATATAAGCAATATTATATGGTAGGAATAGCAATTATTGCTTATCCCTCTCTTTCTCCAGGTTTCACTCAAGGTGATGTTGGTCTAGCCATGGGTAAACTGTACGGCAATGATTTCTCCCAAACAACGATATCCCGTTTTGAAGCACTCAACCTTAGCTTCAAGAACATGTGCAAACTCAAACCACTGCTGCAAAAATGGCTAGAGGATGCTGATAGCACCCTTACAAATCCAGGTGCTCTCAGTAATCCCATGACCACTCCAGAGGCCATTGGTCGTCGACGTAAGAAGCGCACCTCAATTGAAACCAGCGTTCGTGTTGCTCTGGAGAAAGCCTTCCTACAGAACCCGAAACCCACTTCGGAAGAGATCACGATGTTGGCTGATAGTCTCTGCATGGAGAAGGAGGTAGTCCGCGTATGGTTCTGCAATCGGCGGCAGAAAGAGAAACGCATCAATCCACCAACAGCAGCATTGGGTTCACCTGTCTCAATGAGTGGAGGCGGTGGTGTTGGTGTTGGTGGTGGAGGCAGTACTAACATGTTTGCCATTAATTCACTCTCCAGCCCGCTTTCTCTCGTCACAAATAACGCGCATAATTTTAATCCTGGCATGATGGTCAAGCAGGAATGACGGTCAAATTTCTATAAGTATGAGCAACATGTTGATTAGACTTTGAGATTGGTCTATCAAGTCTGTTTGTATTTTAGACGTATGCGTAAGTGTTTGTGCAATTTTAACGCAGTAAGTCGGCATTCGGAGTCGGTTTATGTTAAGCAAATCATCGCGACACGTGTAAAGTCTAGATTTGTAAATAGTATAGACTTGTTTTTTTTTTTTTCTGGGGTATGACCGGCATCTCAACCAGTATTAGCAAAAAGATTCATAGCGCTGAGCGAATCAAACAGTCTTCCACATCTTGAGAGAAAAGTTCCTATATTATTAATGAGATATTATTTTATGCCGAGCGGATTTTGATGAATTCGGATGTCACTGAGGAAGAGTTTGATTTTGTTCGCAAAATGCCAAAAATAGCCAATGATGAATGATACGAGTGATTATTACGTAACAAATGTACATAGAAAACAAGCATCATTGTAAATGAAAACTATAACTCGAATCAAGATTCAACATTAATTCTTCGCGCCTCTTATTATTCCACTGCATTCTCCAATGTGCAGTAGAATAAGCAGACCGGCATTAGTGTTCAATCTTAGAGAGTTGTTAAACATTTCTATTGAAGAACACCAACGTGCGACACTCATTTGTAATGCAGGGTCTCATAATAATATAATTTGAATGTCTGTCGTACGTTGGGTAAATCTATTTGATGTCATTTTCTTTATTATACCCCTACACAATTAGCATTTGTATAGATAGTCAGGTAGTAATTGTAACATATTATTTATAAGTGGAGATGCGCTGGAGACGACGAGCGTACTATGCATTGGTGTTGTCATCGACAACGTCTCTAATGAATAAGTGAATGTTATACGAACGATATAAATATTATTTATGAATAGTACGTACATATGGATAAATATACATAAATTAAACACTAGTTAGGCTCTCGTCATGTGCACCCTGGCATATTTAATGTGTGTAGACGTGTAACTAACTAGCCAGGACTCCCGTAATTTGTTTGTTTCTTTGATTGAATGTAAATAATATTCGAATGATTGGTCATGACACAAGATGGTTTAGACGTCAAGGACTAATGCAATTAGGACCATTAGGACCAACCACAATGTGTTGCGCTAACAAGACAAGTTGGGTTTTATCGCATAAGTAGTTGACTTATAAAAATATATTAGATCATTAATTTTATTTTATATTAATTATTATTTGAGAATAAAACAAAATACGTGAAAGTTCCTAACGCATTGCAAAATACAAACAGTATGTTTTATTTTCTTCTACGATTTATTTTCTTAATCAATCTTTCCGTTTTTGGTTTGTTTTGTTGAATGTTTCAGCTGTTATTGTTCTTGTTGAGTATTAATAAGGAGATCAACACTTTCGGTTGTTATTTCAACGCAGTATTAATGAACAAGTAACATGTAAAACTAACGTACATATCGTGTTTATAAACTAATAAAATGCATAGACATTGATTTTAATTGTATGTAATATTGACCATGTATGATGATACGTCGTGCAATACAAGATGCGGGATTTTGCAACAATTGCAACCAGTGGAGTACTATAGATGTAAAATACTATACTATGTAATAACAATCTACGTCATATCATTTGTGAATAATTAATCCCGTTGATGAGAAGAAAAATTACAATGAACTTAACTACTTCCAATAGAATTGTAGCCAAAAGCCCAGTAGGTTTATATGTGTGTAGTGTATATGTCTTTATAGAACGAGCATAACAATTTAAAGACTTGTCTTTAAATCAGATCAAACATCTACTTTATCGAGTTGTGATTGGTTTATAGACAGGTGTCTACTTGGAAAGTACGAAGTAATACGATGAGTATGTAAGGCCCTGGAGGTGTAAAATATTTGGCGGTCTAGGCAATAATATGTACATTATTTTCATTAAAGAAATGGATTCATACATATTCAGATTGTTTCAATTGTTACAACGTTATGACATTAATGCGTTGTGACATTGTGATTTCAGATTGTTGGCGAATTTCGGAAATAGTGTGTTGGCATAATCAAGATGGCGGCTTGCGTTAGAGTGAAACAAAATGTCCGTCAGTCGTTACTAGTACATTTTTTGTTTGACATATAATCTACACAAAAAAGCGGCGCACAGCTCTTCCTTACCCGCATTCAATGAAAACCATGTAAATTTAGTTTGTTTCACATAAAATTCCAATGTGCGAATTTGTATGAGATTTCACTTCGTCGCCGCAATTGCCGAAGCGCACCAGCGATTCAGATTACGTGCGCGTCCTATTGTACGATGTCGTTCAACAAGTTGAAGATATCTATGCAAGCTGATAAACGAAAAGAACTATCAGCATCCAAGCTAGGTAAGGCTAACACTATCTGTTGAAATAATTAGCATGCTACAGTAAAATATCCGCTTTTATTTGACAGAAAGACCTTCAGCTATCAGTATATCAACTGGAAAGACCCTACCAGCACAAAAATCGTTCATTCCAACATATCGAAGCCTATCAGTAAGTCATCAATTATAGTATTGGGTGCACATTTGATAAATATTGCTAATTATAGCAGCCACCCAGCATATCAACCATGAATGACTTATCATCCCTTGCTGCAGATAGCGAGGTAGCATTTAAACTCATGTCTTGATTTTCTAAATAAGTATCAAAATTTCTTTGCAGCCATCTAATAACAACGACAAACTGGGAGACGATATTAAAAACACTCTTCTTGAACATGAAATGCTTACTGACATCAGCATGATCTCCGAAGAGTTCAAAGATTGTCTAGATAGCGTTAAGTTAGATATAAATCCCCAAAACAATGAATTTGATATTAATGGAGACAACGAGACTGCAGCTGATATTCTGCGGAAACTTAAAACCCCTGACGAAATAGAGTCACCTCCTATTACAAATCGTCCTGTTACCCGGGAAAAGTCACCGAAATCGCAAATCCATCGTCCTAGCGCCCGCAGTCCAACCGCACGCAACTCTGCTCCAATAAGATCCCTTTCTAGAAAGAACAGCAACTCTGCTATTCCGATCTCTCTGAGTCTAACTAGTAAATCTACGAAGCCTCCATCGGCACCTCATACACCAGGCAGAATAATGCCTAAACGCTTGGGTATATCTCCAGTTGGACCACCTAATTGTGCTCTAACTCCTAGCAATAAAAGGCATCTGTCTACACTTGGATCACCAACAGAAAAACTATCGAATGCTAGTCAGGCCTTGAAGAAGACAATGGATATGTTTCAGAATAAAAAGCGAAGGTATGATACCATCCGAATGGAGATACAGTCTAAGCAGAAACCACTTGAGGAGTTGTATAGTAGTTTGCTGGCCCTGAGAACAAAACTAATTGAGAGTGGGGAGCAAGTGGTCATTTTGGATCCGATCCTACGAATTGAGTTTGAGAAGAAGGTGCCTGTCTCGGTTGAGGTGGAAGTTAGCGATGGAACTACAAGTGAATTTCTTGATGTAGATGTTAGTATTCTAAATGATGTTAAAACTATAATGAAGGACTTGCAGAAGAATTCAGTAACGCTTTGCAAGAATATGATGCAGAAAAGACAGGATTTGTTGAGTGCATTTGAGAATATTGCTAGTGTTGACGGGCAGGATAGTAGGCTACAGCATGAGTTGGCACTCCACAAAAATGAAAATTTAGCATTGAATCAATTCCTTTCTAAGAATATTGAAGAACATGAGAAAGAACTTACTGGTATCTTAGAGAAATTGGACAATCTTAAAGTGATACCGAATTTTCATCAGTCGGAGACTATTGAACAAGTTTCAATGATGACACCTCCACCTCCAGCTGAACCACGAGAAGACTACTATAATGAACTGCAAGATCGTCTACGGGATATTAAGGAATACGAAGGAAAGATTCAAATAATGGAGAAGCAGTTATCAGACAGTCAGCATCAACTCAAAGTTGCCAAAGCTCAACAACAAGCTGGGCAAGAAAATGGCGACGCACTTCGAGGCGAGAACGAGAAGTTGAAACAGAAGATAGCTGTAAGTTATCTGTTTGTTTTAAAAGTTTCAATCAATAGATGATATTTTTACAGACATTAGAGAAACTGATCGACAGTGAAAAAAGAAAATCCGCGCATGAAATAAATCGCGTCAAGACTGATGAACTAAGCACGAAGACGCTGAAAGGCAAGGTAAAAGAACTGGAAAATGCCAAGGCTCAATATGAAGGGAAAATAGTGCAATTATCTACTGATCTAAGGTATGGTGTTCTAATAGAGTGAAGGTGCTTTGTCTAATGATTGTTTTCAGAACGGCGCATGGTAAACTCAAAGGTATCGAGAAGAACTTTGAGAAAGAACTTGCCGAGCTAAACAAGTCTCGCAATCTGGACAAGTCTGTGATTGAGCGTCTGAATCGGGATAGGTCAACGTTTGAAGCCAGGTGGTTTATCAGTCTCACGATTCGCTTGATACACGACATCATCGCGCCTGATCTCTGCGCTGAGCTCAACTCATAAACTTTTGCACTTTATCCACAAGCAAACTATGCAACCGAAACCGATCACATTTAGATAAGCGCATCAATTAAGCACATTAATTCAAATTGAACCAGTTAACATTCTGACACATTTAAGCCACAAATTGTACTGTAATAAACCTGGTTTAGAATCTAGTAGCACATTAGTTGTTCACCTTTTAACTAATTAGTTAATCAGTTTATACGCCAGTAATAATAAGTGCAGTGTAATAAGTGTAAGCACCCACACTCGATTTGGAACCGGGACGGGTGAGTCCAAAGTCGAAGTGGTGGTGTTTACGCAAAGGATTGATGTGATATCGACGTGTTTTGCAGGATGCATGAAGCCACCGAGCAGGCGGATATGCTACGAGGAGAGTGCGCCGAGAAGGAAGGCAAATGGCGGCAGGAAGTGGAGATGGCACGACAGGAACATGATGTGCAAATGAACACTATCAACCATCTACGGAGTGAATGCGAGAAACTAAGCAGCGAATTGAATACGATTCATCTGCATGCTCAGCAGAGTAGTGATTTACTCAAAAGAAAGAATGACGGAAAAGGTATGCAACTCATTCTGAATGTACCCAGACGGGAAATATATAAAGTATTTTTAGCATCGTTTACGGAAAGAGAATGTGAACTACAAATTGAAGTCGTGGCACAGCGAGCTGCCATCAAAGCCCTGCAAGAAAAAGTCGACTCCAATGCAATGGAAAAGATTAGGTTTATTGAGACTATTGAAAATATAGTATGTTTCCGCTAATCTCTCGCTTCAATTATAGTGAATTAATTATATTTTAGAATGGTGGTAATACTGAATCTCGTGACGACTTAGTAAGGACACTTGTTCAAAAAGAAGAAGAAATCACGCATCTTAATCAGTTGCTGAAAAAGCGCGATGACGATATTTCCAATCGACGAATAGAAATTCAAAACCTAAAGGCCAAGGTAGATAACCTCCAAGATCACATTGAAGCTATTCGACAGGATGACACCCAGATTGATCTCAAGAGTATGATCAAGGAAGGTCGCAGTAAACTAGAGGATGCACTTACTAAATCCCTAGAAAATGAACATAAACTAATAAAATACGAACATGAAATGGCACAGAAGATCCAAACTGTTACGCAATTGGAGAATACTTTGAAACTGAGAGATGGTCTTATTGGAGTTCTCAAATCGAAAAAAACTGAACTTGTCATGGAGAATAAGAGTCTGAACAAATATGCCGAAGAAATTCGTAAATCCGTTCTTGAGGTATTAGTGAGGATTGTCTTCGGTGATATAATTAAAAACATTGTTTATTTGAAGGCTAAGGAAGAGCTTCAAGAAAAAACCGAAATTATCACACATCTTGAAATGTCCCTCAACGAAAAGATTCGCGAGCTTCACAAGTACAAGGAGCGCATGATCCAGATGGAGGACCAATTGTCGCTCACCAACGAGAAGCGATATCGTCTGCAGGACACTGTGAGCCTGATGGAACGCGAGCTGCACATGGTGAAATCGGCGCTGGACGCTGGTGAGACCTCACGGTACGATGAGCACAGTGCCGACACAGCGCCTGGTAGGCTTTCCTCTGAGGTGGTGGTGATTAGCGAGGGTAGTGAGGTCGAGTGTGAATGTCGATGCGATCATAATTTGCACGATGTGCCTGAGAATGAGGAGGTGAGGTACATGCCGGATTGTGCGGGCGATTGTGAGCATTATGATGGTGATGGTCGCCTCGCACTACCTGAGCTAGGTGTTCAGCATTGGCAAGCAGCCAGCGCGCAGTTGTACCAACAGTATCGCACCGCGTACCATCAAAACCACCACCGGGGTGTTAATAAAAAGCAGCGGTCGCATAGTGTAGGGACTATCACGAGTTGTCATAGTACTGTCGGCCATCCTGATGGTGATACGTACTATGAACCGCAGGATATCCACAGCGGGCATTGCGTTATTGAAGAGAAGGAGTCCAATGTTATGTATCCGATTCACTACCAGAATGTGGCTGAGCAGCCATCTTGTCAAGTGGTGGACGAGGAGGAGGTTGAGTATACAGAGTATACGCTGCAAAATAATCCGCAGCATTGTCCCAATAGTTATGATGAAGTTTGGCATCATCATTCGATTCATAATCATCATCATCAGCATGTAGATAGTGAGGATAACAATGAATACGCTACCGAACCGGATAATAATGTTTTCGGTTCGGGCCACTACTATCAACCGCGGACATTTAACGTAGTTGATTCGTATCAGGTGGCCGACAGTGGTCACCTTGTATGGCTCACACCATCTAACAACATGCAGGCCAATAATGCTATTATCACGCGGGACTTGTTTGCGCATTCGTGCACCAAAATTAAGAACCATCTGGAAGAGAGTCTGCGACGTCTCAGTGAGACACGCGCCAGCTATTCCTAAATTTTTCTGTGCCCTGTGTGAGATAGTTATCTCTTGTCTTGGAGCAGCAGGTGACTAATTGCCCTTTCTTTTTGTTCCAGCACAGGGAATAAATGTCTCAAACGTAAAGGATGATGGGCCGGTGAAAATTAAAATTACCGTTTTGTAATCGCGTTTAATGAATCACGAGAGACAAGTTTGTGTGATGATAACGCTTTAGAATGAATTACCAATAAAACAACTTGCTCCGCAAACATCACCATCATATCTCAGTGTAGGAATGTGTGCAGTTGCGTTGAAATGTGTTTTGTGGAAAGTGACGTATTTGTTCTTGGTACTGAAAATATCATATTTTGCTATCATTGTTTATTGTACATGGAATGCGTGTTTAAATTTGTGGTGTAGTTGTATTCATTACCATCTCATTGTTTTCTGGTTTGAAATTTATTGTACTTTTATATACACCGGCTACACATCTGATAAACAAATTAAAATAATCTGAATGAATTGTTTAATATATTTCTTAGGAATTTAATATCGATCATTAGGAAACAAATATAAAGTTTATACCAAAAGACAAGAATTATGATCATTTCAGACAATTCTACTATCAACAAATTCAATTTGCAACTAACTTTTTTATTTATTTAGGTTCTCTATTCAATTTATTAAAATTAATACTATTCGAATGCTTAATTGTTGAATATATGCTTAGCGCGACATCTTTGAATAAAGTACCAAAATAAAACCAAAAATGCCGACCAACGTTGTCAATTAATATGAGCTCTGACAAATCCTGTTAGAAAAACATTTACATCCAAGACAATTGTATTTAGTAATAAAAATTTAGTTGTTTTAATAATAATTTCTCACATACAAAATCTACCTTAAAAGAATCTTTGTCTTTGATGGCTTCTTCCTTGATCTCAAACATAAACGTAGTATAATACATCAACCTCTAAGATGCATAATTATTTAAATTATATGTGTATTTATACCTATAATTTTAACCATTTGAAAAGTTAGTAAGTTGTTAGCGTTTTATGTTTCCTGTAAAACTAATCAAGGTTATCAAATATTAACAATAGATGTCACAGCATATACTTCAAAATATTTAAAAAACATCTTTAAAATGCTATATTTAATTCTATAAGCTATATAATATCTCTGAATATTATTCTACATTTTAATATGTCATACAATGTTATTTACAAATCTTTCAAAATAAGTGTTAACACTATGATAAATGTTCAACTAGTAAAATCTAACATTCGTTACAAGAGAATCTCTTGTGTGAAAGTTCGCCGGCAGCGTGAGGGCGGCACATGCCGCTCACATCCCGCGCATTCTGCGTCTCGCCGTCGGCAGTCAGTACGTTATCAGCATTGGTTGCGCCAACTCTCTCGTTATCTTCCGCACAGCGCCTTCGATGTTTTGATCGCACACTCCGCAAATTGAACGAAACACGCATTATTCTACGAAGTAATTACTTTATCGCAAGTAAGTCTATCGATTCATTATCATAATTTATGACATGTAAATGCAGGAGACATAAGCCAGCTTTAGTAATAAGAAAAACAAATAATCAACATGAAAATACAAACTTTTTTCCCATTAACAAATTGCGACGCGAGTTGGATCAAGAGATCGTTAAAAGACCGTTTGAATTTTAAATTATAATTTTATAATTTCATCAAATTTCTAAGTTCAACTAGGGTTGAATAAGGAGATTTTTGTCAGCATTACAGAAATTCATAAACAAAAACTAAGAGTTTGAGAATACAATGAGCTGGAATGCTTTATTTGCACAGAGCGAATTTATACATTGAGAAAATTTATATGGAAAATTAGTCGAACAGTGTTATTAATTATTCCGACTTATAACTATTAACAACAAGCAGCATATTAAACTGAAGTTGTTTGTTCTCGCAAGTCGCACGGATGGATTACTTCCTCTCCGTTCGCAAATTAAGAAGCAACGACATGTAACCCTAAGTTTACATAACAAGCATTCCTATGCGAAACACCCAAGAATTTCCCGGAAGCAGTATTACCTCATAGTTTGAGAGCGTTTAAAATCAGGAAATTCGAGTGCTGCTTTTATTGCATCCGTGTGCTAAACCGGTGCGAATTCCTGAATCCCGTCAGGAACGAGAACTCAGGAAACCCCCACTATAAATTCACTGACGCATTCAAATTCGATAAGGATATTACATCCAGTTAAAAACTTATTTGAGACCGGCAAAGTTTCCATTCACTGAAACGGAGACAAGACAGATTAAAAAAGTGTTTCAAATCAATTCAGTGAGAAACGCAAAGTTTAAAATGATGTAAAGTTTTGTATGACCTTCTCAGTTGTCTATCTTGCTGTTTTAGTGATGAGGATAGAGCCGTGCGCAGAATGCGCAATGAAATTACGTGGGGATGGGGTTAAAATACGCACTCTCATGAAATGCTCCGTTTACAGTCAACAATTCGACAATGTGTTGTATGTGCAACATTTTCTCGTCTTGATATATGAAGTCGGAGCTCAGTATCCACTCGCATTTCCTCCTAATTCCTAACTTAGTTAACTATCAACGAGATTAAATTATTTTCTTAGGAATTTACTTTATAAATGCTATTGTGACTCTTATACAAATCTAATTAAATCATAGCACAAACTAATTAATTGAAATATATAAAATGAAAACGCACAGGAAAACATTGAAATTACTAACCTGCCATTTGCGTTACTATGTGTAGCTAGTGCTATGGATAGAGTCTATGAGAAGGAGAAATTACAAAAACTTCATTAGTTTAAATTAATGATTGGATATAATTGTAGTTGAAGTGGTACAAGCACCTTCAAACAAAATAAGTGGAACACTATATCCATAGAGAAAAGGTGGTGCTAACAATTTGTTTGTTATCAATTGACTATCTAGACGAGGCGTCACTAGAGGTCGTGGCAGCGTCTTTATCGTTAAGCTATCAACTACAACGTATGCTATTAGTCTTAAACATGATTGTTATTTTATGTAGCTAGGAAATGAAATTTTAGAGTCATTGAATCCGAATTATGTTAAGTTATGAGTTCATTGGTGCACTTGGTGGACTTGAAATGTACTATCTATTATACTATTTTAAACTCCTATTTTTGGTTTTAGATATTTATCTTGTAACAATCTTTGAAATTTATTCATCCATCTATAAACCTGTCATTAGTTTCCATCCCGGTGCAAATTTAAACAATAAATGAAAGGCTGAGTTGAGTAAAGTTTGCTTAAAATAGCACAGCACAGTTTTGTTAGTTGAATATAGCAGCTTGATTTACGTTAATTCACGTTCACATTCACGTTGATTCTGTATGTTTGAACTAATTTATATGCTTGATTGATGAAACGATGGTGTCGAGCACTGAGAGCACCTGAAATCAAACACAGTTTTTATTGCTTATTGCAAAGCGGATGAAAATTTAAATTACAGCAGAATGACGGGTGAAAGCCCTCATAAATTGGAGAAACATTACATGAGCATTCATCCCACTGGGGAAGAGATCAAATGAAATCGAAACAGTGTTTGTAGTGAGAAGTAGATGCTGATCAATCAACTAATTTTCAATAATTTGCATAAATTGTAATTTAGCATAAATACTAATTAGAATTATGTTATAACTTAATAGAATTAAAAGGGTGAAATGAGTTAAATGTTTACTTTGATATAATCACTGAATAATTAATTTCAATTAAGAAGTTTGCATTTCATCAATAACCTCTGCTTTCATTGTTTGGGAAAGTTTTTGAATTCTCACGCACATTTCATTCTGCGAGGATACTTTATGCGTTCTTTTAGACGTTGATTAATTTATTAGGAGCTTTAAATTTGCAAGAGAATGGATCAAAATTTAAGTAGGCTTTTAATTGGGATTCTTACATTTTTAAACATTTTACGAAAAATCGAGGGTAGGAAATATCAACATAAAAGAAGATCAAATAAATAGCGTTGTAAAGAATTTTGAATGAATTGTTCCTACATATCCATAGCCATCGACCAAGGGTTCTTCAGTCAATAAAAACAAAAACAATAATTAACAATAAGCTATTTACATAATAACTGTTCTTGATCTTCACTGTCTATATAATATATAAGCAGGTATTGGGACTGGATATTATTGGATATACTTCTAGCAGGACTCAAACTCATGTTTCCTGAATATCTACTTACAGTGCTACAGTCTTTGAATGAACGAAAGTAATGGTTCTCGAGAACTTTAAGCGTGCATTTGTATTTATAGTAAACAAATTGCGGTATTTATCAACAATTTATAATGGATTTTATGTGAGACGCTATAAAAAAAAAACATTTTGCTTAAATTTATTTTATTTATGAATTGGAATATGGCTGGAGCAATTCTATCTTTGAAATAATTTTGTTTGATAAATAAAGCCAGAAGCGTGAACTGAACAATAAAATATAACAATTTTAAAATATATTATGGAAATTTTTTGCTTGAATCTAATAGTAAATTTCAGTTGTTTTTAATTCAGTTTTAATTAGTAACAATTATAATTTATTATGAATGTTATATTGTCTTCTTCAAACAACAACACTTCGTGACCGCACTCAACGACATTCTGAATTATTATTAGTTCTAAGATTCATCAATAAAGTAACATAATGAAGTATCTTATTTTTATTCTGGCGGGTGATGTTCCCGCTCCGAGGCTAAGTCGGTAAGTCGTCTGACTGTGGCATTGACAGCAAGGTGTATATGTTGGGGGTACCAACCCTGGTAGTTGATGGAGTAAATGAAGGCCAAATACGGTGTTAGTATCTGGCATGGTCGTAGTATGCTCCAAAAAGATGAGAACATAAATACCTGTTATGCATACTTAGTTCTTGTTTTTGTGTTTGCACTTTTTTGGCATGTTACATTTTTTTGTTGTTGTTGTTTGCTTCCTTTTTGTAAGTGGTTTCTTTTACAATTAATAACCGATTAATTAGAATAAAATCAATTTCTTAGGGAATGAAAATTGTTACAAAAACATAACCTACAGGCGCAGCTCCGTAAGGTCCGGACTGTAGCAGGCTGAGAGTATATTCCCACTGAATCCAATCTACTAATAACTCTGCTAATGGCCGTGGTAGTTGATACAGTATAATGAAATAATTAATTCCCAATAATAAAATAATAATGATAACTAATCCAATATAAATTATTGTATGCAACTAACATGTGCTACTAGCTGAGTCAAACCTGATATACAAGTTCACCATAACAATGAGCACAACTGATTAAGTATTTCACATGATTGTTGTTGCAATACAAGTTATTATGCAAGCTAGTCTAGTGGAATACTGCAAAGTAATTAGATTGCATTCACGACATTTATATTAAGTGAAAATCAACAAACATGTTGTAATGCCACAAAGTGGCGGGTCCAATTAAAAACACATAAAACGATTAAAAGATGGGTTAAGGTCAATGCTTGCAACATGTTGTCAACGGATTTGTGCACGACCGTGAAACTGAAACGCACGCCTCAGTAATGATAAAGAAAGTTACGAGCTGTGAAGTTTATAACATTGGACAGCAGTCAAGATTGTGTAGCTTAGTATTAACTTACTACTTTACAAGTAATGCTTTGTAGAAATCAAACTGATTTTGAGAAGTGCGAAAACTTAAGAAACTTTAGGATTTAATATATACACAGTTAGGGGAATTAAATATAGTTATAGAGTAAACTATTAATAAAAAAAAATAATAGGTTGTAAAAAATATTATTATGAAAATGATCAAAAATCGAACATAAATTTAAAAACCTATTATTTCGGTAAGCCGCAATAACTGCTAAGAACCCTGGTAGTTGATGCATTATAACGGAATGGTTAAAGCACGCTTGAAAAGTGATAATAATAAAAACATTTTGAGACTTTAATGACATATTACAACCATTTGAAACTTTTCTTTTTATTAAATTAAGAAAGTTTTGAAGCACAATAATCCAAGAAATAGGCTATATTAGTAGTAGTATTAGTAGGCTATAGACAGTAAAAATCAAAGTTATATATGCAAAACCTGATCAAAGTTAATGGATGGCATGTGAATGGTTGCTTATCTATATTTAAGCATTCAAAATGACAACCATTCAAAACTCCTTTCACGAAAAGCAACAAATCTTCTTATTCACTACTACTCATACTCCGAAATATTGATTCTATTTAAAAAATATTATACATTGATTATACTCCCTGCAGATTAGTATTATTTTTGATCGATAATTGATTGTCTCTGCATTGGCTTGCATTCAATCTACAAAACATCGCCGCCGCCATCACAACAAACCACGTACACACGCGCAATTAAATCCGGCCATAACTCATCGGCGCCGTCTCACATTTTTATTGACATCCAAGGCTTTAATAATCACTCTATAACTGCTGCTCGCAGTGCACTACGAGCGCGAATTCGTCAGAAAAAGCGCGCGTTAATTAAGGCGCGCAAGCACGTGCGCACGCTGATGAGAATTTACGATGTTTTAATTCGCGCCTGTCGTGTACATTTTGATAGAGCGGCCAGGAAGCTGCTTTGTGTCCGCAGTTCGCCTAAGAGAATTAAGCGTGTGACGTCGTGTCTAACTCAGGGCTCTTGTTTGTTTCAGGCGAGGAGCGATGGAGGCGGCGAGGGTGGTCGCCGTCGTCTTGTTGACGCTGGCGGCGATGGCACCATCGAGCGTCTGTCTCAAGTGCGACAGGACGCCGGAGGGTGCGATCACGTCCAAGAGCCGCGCGGACGACCGCTTCGTAATTGAAATCTCGGGTAATCCAAGCACATATGTTCCAGGCGAGCAGTACACAAGTAAGTAATTTTTGAGACGAGTGTCATGTGATGGGCAATTTCAATTAAGAAAGATAAATTATCTTTTAATTAAACTATACGTGACATGAACCAACAATTCAGTTTAGTAATATTTAATTCATTCAGAGTGTAAATTTGTCAATTTTATTTCATGGTAAGAAAGTAAGAGTACTGCTAACGTTAGGTACTTTGATTTGAATATTTATAGAATCTGTAAAATTTAAATAATAGCAGAATAAGAAATTCTTTCCGAGCGGAAATAAGTCTAACATAGTTGCGAGAGTAAACGCTAAGAAATATAGATTAATCTTTGTTCACTTTTAAATAATATAAAATGGGGAAGTTTAACTTAATCTTGCGAGAACAAAAGACAGTAATGAATAAAAGACATATTCTTTCTTTGCTTGCTTCACTTTAAGACATTTAGAGATTAAACTATTTAAGTAAATTTAATCTAACTTAACCTGGTTAAAACAATTGAAAAATGATTGAAAAGTTTTATCTTAACTGTCCTTCCTTCTAAATATTTACAATCAAGGAAGAAAGCTTATTTTTAACCTAACCTAAGATAGTTGGATGCAAGAGAGTGAAAATTTATTTAAAGAAGTTTTTATTCATACAATAATATAATTCTTTCTGATTTAATATTTTTACCTTTACTATTTTACCTAATTTCCTGCCACAATTGCCACGAGTTTACAATTCGAAAAGTCACAAGTTTAGGAACTTCTCATCCCAAGCTGCATTAACACTCTAACTTCCCTATCGCCCTCATCCAATTTCACATCAACGAGCCGTGCTCAAGTTGTGTCGCATAGTTAAAGTTGTGCGTTTTCAGTTACGCATTACAAGTCACAAGTTGGTCACATTTTGTTGCACAAACTTGCCAACTAAACCCCAAACACAGAAAAAAGTACGAAATTGATCAATCTGCAGGAGGAGATAACGAACATCGGGGTCCTCCGACACTTTAATAAATGTTTATGAAAAACGGATAGATGCGAAAGTAAATTGGTATAGCATGGATGAATGGCACGATTTGTGGTGCCTGCCAAAAGAGAAGAAAGGTTTTCTCTTTGAGGACACTTTTGAATTGTCTTCAAATTGCATTTTATGACGTTTATTACTTTAGAAAATAGATTATAAATTATAAGAATTTTAATCTGGAAGATTTCTTTTTAAGATAATTTTTGGAAATAGAAATTCTTCTTGTTGGAAAAAGAATCAGATTCGTGAAAATTTTTGAGAAAAGTGAAATCAACGGTAGTCGATTAATTTTTATAAGTTGAATTCAAGAATTTTAATCAAGTCTTTCTGAAGTTTTTCATTGTTGAAGATTCTACTTCTTGAGCTGAATTCCAGGTTATAGAACATCACATAATTTCCGTACTTTATAATTTCACAATAAATTGCCAATTAATATTTAAAAATATGGGTGAATAGTTTCTTTTTTCTACAAAAAAAGTAAATGCGCATATAAACGCATTTGTCAAACAAATATAAATTTAAAAAACATTGCATGACTTAGTACGACTTACCCAATAAGACATTACATTTTCTATTAATTAGTAGAATTTGGTTATTGCAATAAAATTGTTTCTTTAATTATTTAACACAATTTTTGCTAGTTATTCACACACAATTCATTACATTTATAATAATGTTTTTGAGCAACAAATATATTTTTCTAAACAGATTTTTGTAGAGTGAAAATCCATCTATTGTGCACATTTTTTGTTAAGTTCTAAAAAACAACCTACAAATTCATTTATATCCCCCATGTACGCATGTTTACTCTAGTATGTTAGAAGTCAATTTTAACTAAACAAAGCAATCACAATTGAATCAACATGCGTTTTTAGCTGACTAGTTTTTCTTGGTCTTATTTGTTGACACTATGCCTTTAATATATGAATAAATTCCAATCCAACTAACCAATATTGAGCGTAACCTCGAGCACTATCGAATAATTCCCTTAATAAAGGCAACACGCTCGTCAAACGGCAGAATTGCAACAGCTGCCAAGGCATCATGCCTATATGCAAACGATGCCCATCCTGTCATCACTTTGACGACTGTCGACTAAATTTCCATTTATAGCTAAATGTGCTCCAACGGCGTTATATTATTAGCAGGTTCGACCATCAATTCCGGTCCTTTTATCTATTGGGTTACTGTCCTGGCAGAGTTAGGTACAGGATGAAATGTAGCCTATCCTGTACTTAAACTTCCATCTGCACAGCGTTACGCATTCATCCCTGTCGTGTCTGAAACTCTGAGACAAATGAACGGATCGAACTGGGCCTGAGTAGCAGGTGTCGTTAATTAAATTGCAAAATGCCGCTCTTTGTATGCAGAGAATGGTTAAATATAAAGCGAATAATGCACTGCAGGCAATATGATTATTATGCAATTTATGTAGAATGCAATCTATGTAGATTTCGTAATGTACACAATCGAACACCGAGTACAAGTTATGAATATTGAATATGCCGGGATTAATCATTTGGAAAACCGTGTGATGCATCATTAGGAGAACTGTATTCATTTGTGCTATTTCGTGCTAGATTCTGGTGAAGAGAGCATTTGCATTTGCTAATTCAATAAAGTCTCACTTAAGGGACATGTTGGATGTAACACTAAACCAATTTTTCTCTATCAACGCATCCGATAAAC